>SSNR01000071.1:1879871-1896276 GCA_006937965.1 Callopanchax toddi | reverse complement strand
CAGCCCCATGGTACCAAGGCCCACCAGCCCACCAAAGGCCCCAGAGCCAGGACCAGGAACCAGGACAGACACCAGTTCCCGGGACCACCCCAGAATGAAATCATTTTTAAAGTTTTAATATTTAGAATAATGTAAAATAACTTTATAATACTAATAATACTTTTTATTTTAGGTGCCTTTCTGACACCCAAGGTCAGCGTACAATATGAATTCACATTAAAACCCAATAAAAGTAACAAGTTAAAACAATAGCATACTGTGTAGCAATAGCATTTATCTGCTCATTTCACTTTTCCTTCCTTCCTCATAAATGTTGTCTCTAAGTCCTAAAAAGGAAGAAAAAAGAATCTGTGTTTAAGAACTGTAGCTGTACTTGATATTTTCTACTAACCGACAGTCTGAAGTCTTTGTGCTCAGACTGAGGAGGTCCTCTCAATCACAAACCCTCGTTTTACTTTAAGTCTTTGATTTGATCTTCTGAGTAAACCTAACAAACTAATGATATCGTACAAATAGAGGACAGTCTTTGGGCAAAAGAACTTCCTGCTGAATCAGTTAAAGATGCAGCGTTTCAGCAGCTTCTTCAGATTAGCCACATGGTCGCTCCCCCCATCACGAGGACCGTGAATACGCTGGTGTGATCTTTGAGGACTCACCTTTCTGTCTCTTTTCTCTGTTGCTTGAGGCTGACGTGGAGCAGTGCAGCGTGCCTGTTGGTCAGATAGCCCTGTAACGAATGAAAAGCGTCATGGAAGTGACAGCGAGATTAATGAAGTATCTGGAGCTGCACTTGCATGCGGCGCACTGGGGCTTTTCCTGCAGAGCTGCTGTCGCTGCTTAACAGCTATTTATGGTGACAAATAATGCTCCATTCTGAGACCAACACCTGGAGTCAAGGTTAGAAAACATCTCCTCTACAGCCGGCGAGCAGCTGAGGACGAGGGGGTGGAGGAAGAGATGGAAGTCAGGGTGAAGATAAAGATACGTTGAAATGAGGAGAGGTGGCTTTTCATTACAGAATGAACCAATTGTCTAAAACTGGGCTCTGTGGGGGGAGAGCACGGTGGGAGGTGGGCAGGGAGAGTGGGAATTAAGATTTAATTCAAAACATCTGTGAAATACAAACCAGCTGCAGGAGGAGTCTGAGGGGACGGAGCAGAGAGCAAGAGGTTGTGATGTCACCAAACGACCGGCCGTCTGGATACACTGATGGTGTGTGAGTGTGCACGCACACACACACACCACTTTGATTAAGACGGTATCTCGTTTGTAGTCGATACCGACGGTCGGAGCTCAGGAGCGGTCAATTCTGTCCGACCTTCATCGGCAGCATTACAGTCCGTCACCCAGTGTGTGTGTGTGTGTGTGTGTGTGTGTGTGTGTGTGCACGTGCTCACACACATCCCAGACAGAAGTTAAGTATGAGTGGGAGTATGTGCCCACCCTGGGACATCCTCCTGTTTTCAGGCAGCAGAAACACATCGACACATCTCCATTGTTCCTATTAAAGTGGCACAAAGGCTACGCCATGTTCCAACACACGTTCTCCTTTAGATGCTCTCACAGGACAAACGTGGAACTCTTCTTCACTGAACACACCTGAAGTCGTCTCCTCTGACCTCACTGTTGAAGTCAAACATCAAAGATGTCATGACAACGCTGATGATGTCATAAAAATCAATCATCCACCAAACTGATCACCTGGCTTTTGTTCTGATCTCCGTCTGCTTCATTGTTTTATCATTATAAAGTGTTTTTCATGCAACACAAAGATATTAAACTCTAAATTCAAGTATGTATAGTGATTGTAGCAATAACACATTAAGGTACAGTCCATCCACATACACACTCTGGTAACATCTATAATATACTGTATGTACTGTATGATAGGAAATCTGGTGTAGATCTAAAGTACCACAGCTTTAGCCTCATGTTCTTCGTAACATTCAAACACGCTCTTCTCCAGAGTTCTAATCTGGAATTCTAGACCCACTGGTGGATGGGTAAAGAAATGTAGATAATGATGTTTTTCTTCTAGAGCAGAGGTTCTCAAACCTTTATACCTGAGTACCACCTAAAACCTATGTAGGATCTTCAAGTACCACCATGATGTTGGACCTTTAAATAATAAGAGGTCATTTTGACTGACAGGGTACAAAAAAAATCAGGTCATAATCCATTTTTATCTGTCACTTATTAATAAAAAAAATATGATAATGACATTTTCAACATTATTCACTTTTCATTATGGTCTCTCACACAAAAAGTCAGTTTTTCCAAGTTTTATTTACTAACAGGAAGACTGTCGGCTGTCGCCGCCTTACAAAAAAAGCAAAAACCACGTCGTTTTCTGGGTCTGGACTCGCTCTCGCTCCTCCAGCTGTCACGCACCCCACGCTGCCTCGTTACCACAGCAACCAGATCATCTGTTTTCAAACAAATCAGGAAACAACATGAACGCCACAAAACCTCACAGGTGGATCGGGTTAGCGTCTGCAGGGATGCGACGCTGAACCGTCTGTCGTGGTAAAGAACCAGAAAGCCTGGGTCTATTTACCAGTCGGTCTACCTCCCAGTCCTCACCTGGTCCTCACCCGGTCCTCACCTGGTCCTCACCTGGTCCTCACCCGGTCCTCACCCGGTCCTCACCCGGTCCTCACCTGGTCCTCACCTGGTCCTCACCTGGTCCTCACCCGGTCCTCACCCGGTCCTCACCTGGTCCTCAGCTGGTCCTCACCCTGGGTAATGACTGAAAGAACGAGATCAGGATACAAGCGGCCGAAATGAGTTTCCTCCTCAGGGCGGCTGGGATTATTAGAGATAGGATGAGGAGCTCGGACATTCGGGAGAGACTCGGAGTAGAACCGCTGATCCAGAACCAGTTGAGGCGGTTCGGACAAGTCCTGTTGGCTGGTGGAGGAGGAGGCTGGGGAGTGGGGGGGTCTGGGCTCCCGGCCCACTACCTGGACCCGGATAAGCGGAAGAAGGCGAGATCCCGTCATTACACACAGCTGTTGCTCGCTGTGATTTTAATCTGCTCTGCGCGGTCAGACGGATTTAAGATTTGTCCGTCAAAGTTTAAAAAACCGGTAAATGACAGAAAATACTCCGTTAACGCGACCCCTGCTGGGCACCGATGTTTTTAGCTTAACCATTAAGCTAATCTGTGGTGCACAAACTGTTAGCCCATCCGCGTTCAGACAACACGTCATGACATAACACATCATCAATAAATATATCTAAATAAAAATACTTTAATAATGGTGGAAATATACCCACATTAGGCCACTTCCAGTTACAGATGCTTAATTTTAAAAAAAGTTCACTATTTTAGTCACCAATATTTCATTAAAAACAAAGGGGTCGGGTCCTCCGCGTACCACCAGGGGGCGCTGACGTACCACCAGGGGGCGCTGGCGTACCACCAGGGGGCGCTGACGTACCACCAGGGGGCGCTGGCGTACCACCAGGGGGCGCTGACGTACCACCAGGGGGCGCTGACGTACCACCAGGGGGCGCTGGCGTACCACCAGGGGGCGCTGGCGTACCACCAGGGGGCGCTGACGTACCACCAGGGGGCGCTGGCGTACCACCAGGGGGCGCTGGCGTACCACCAGGGGGCGCTGGCGTACCACCAGGGGGCGCTGGCGTACCACAGTATGAGAATGACTGCTCTAAATGAAAAAAAGACAGATTTGTTGAAGATGCAGAACTCGGGCATTCAAAGGGTTAAAAGGATTCGTGACATTTACCAGATTTTATTCTAGAGATGTGTCTCATGTCGACCTTTTCCTTGAACATTGATTTTATTTTTACTTCCAGATGCCGTTCTGTTGACTTTGCAGCGAAACCCAACAGTGTGAGTTAAAAAGTTATTTACACCAGTCAGAAGTCGAATGTATGAAGCGTTTTGTTTGTTTTGTGTTTGATCTGTTATTCTTAGATTGTTCTGTCATCATGGATTTGTTGACGTGTTTGTTGTGTAAATCCGTGTTACTGTGTGTCATCGGAGCGTGTTTATTCGTCTGCGCCTTAGAGCCGCCTGTCGTTGTTTTCTCATGTTTGTATCTGTAGATATGAGCGTGTGTAGTGGATGCCCACAGTGTGTTCAGTGCCTGAAGACGCTGTGAGCCTTTGTGTGTTGGTGAAGACTGAAGATAAAAGGCGGCGGAGCAGCGGCCCGATATCAGCGCCTGCGTCGAGTCTGATCACAACCAGCTGAAAAGATAAAAAATAAAACATCATCAAAAGAGAGTGACTAAGTGACGGCAAGACGAGACAGATGGGAGTGAAATCCAACAACAAAAGGCATTCTGGGAATAAAAGTGTGAGTGTTCGAGAGAAAACAAAATGATGAGTGTCGTCAACAAAAGAAGAGGCTGAGGAGGAAAAAGGCCGTTTCATCAGGACACTTACTGTCACCTCGCTGCTGTAATCAGATTCCTTTAGCGTTAACTTAATGATCAACCTGGAGTCTGTAATTAAATGATCAACCCTTTGCTTCCTGAACAGATGCATCATTGTGACGACTAAACAGCAGGGTAAACGGCAAGACGCAGCTTTAATTCACTGGCTGAAACAAACAGAGTGTTTCCTCTGAGTTCTCAGACTCTAAAAACAACACATGGAGTCTGAATGTGGACAAACCGTGTTTCTGACCTGCTTCACCACCGAGCCCGGGGCCTCATTTCAGACCGTAATCTTTTAAACGAGTCTCTAGGAGTAAAATATCTCGTCGTTAGTAGAGATTAAATCCTTCTTTCTTTAGGTTTACCGGTGAAACTGTTCTCATTACCTCCTGCATCTCTTTCCTGCACACTCAGATGGAAACAAGAAACGTTTCGATCATAAACGTAGAATAACTACACAAAACGTGTAACCGTTACGCCCTCTAGTGGCTGGTTCCAGTGCACTCATTAAGCCCCGCCCCCTCCTTGTTGTGGACAGCTTAAACCTTGTTTTTTATTTCTTTTTTACATAAATCACCTCAGCACTGTTTCCTGGCAGCGAGGAGGTCGTGGGTTCACCTCCCCGGCCCGGCGGTCTCTCTTCGTGGCGTTGGCGTGTTCTCCCAGTGCATGTGTGAGTTCTCCCTGCGTCCTCCAGCTTTCTCCCATGGACCAAAGAATGACTGTTAGGCTGACAGGTTGTGGTAGCCTGTCTCTAGGTGTGACTGGTTGTTTGTCTCGTTCGTCTCTGTGTGGTTCTGCGATGGACTGGCGACCCGTCCAGGGTGTCCCCCGCCTCTCGTCCTTTAATCGCTGAAGTCAGGCGCCAGCTCCCTGTGACCATCTGTGGAGGATGAAGTGATAGAAAGTGGATGGATGGATAAATCACCTCTGTTTGTCATCTCTGACATCCATTGGTGGCTTTAGGGCAGCGGTCGCGTTAACGGAATATTTTCCATCATTTATCGGTTTTTTAAAACTTTGACGTACAAATCTGAAGGCGGTCTGTCATTTTGACCGATTACAATTCACACACCTGTGTGTGTGTGTGTGTGTTTGTGTGTGTGGGCACGCGCCGTCTGACCGTGCAGAGCGTATTAAAATGACAGCGAGCAGCAGCTTTGTGTAACAACAGGATCTTGTCTCGCCTTCTTCCAGGGTATCCGCGGGTCCTTAAAAAGCCTTACAAGGTCGTAAATTAGCATTTCCAAAATTAAGGCCTTAAATATCATTAAAAATGATAAATAATCCTTAAATTCAGTGTCCAAAGGTCTTAAATTTCTAGGGCCCTATGATTTCTGGGTTACGAACATCTGAAACTTAGTAGCACACCAGACCTCTAGGGTCTAGGATGGTCTAGGAGGGTCTAGGATGGTCTAGGATGGTCTAGGAGGGTCTAGGAGGGTCTAGGAGGGTCTAGAAGGGTCTAGGAGGGTCTAGGAGGGTCTAGAAGGGTTTAGAAGGGTCTAGGAGGGTCTAGAAGGGTCTAGGAGGGTCTAGGTCATTTAAGGCTGTTATTATCTCGTTAATTCAGTAAAAAGAAGCTTTTTAAAGTTATTGTCAGGTGAATGCAATACACTTCCGTAAGATATAATGCAGATCAATTATCTTGATGTTATTTTTTTGCACTTTCACTTCCAATCAAGGTTTAGTCAGAACTATTTGTGAGGTGGTCACATCCCTTTCCCATGAATGTAAGGTTGTAAATTTGATCAAAGGCGCCTTAAAACAGGTCTTAAAAAGTCTTACATTAGGCTTCCTTGAACCTGCAGAAACCCTGTCCTCCACTTATCCGGGTCCAGGTAGCGGGCCGGGACCGGCATCATCAGTAGGAAATCCCAGACCCCCCCACTCCCCGGCCTCCTCCACCACCACAGGACTTGCCCGAACCGCCTCAACTGGTTCTGGATCAGCGGCTCTACTCCGAGCCTCTCCAGAATGTCTGAGTGTAGAGTGGAGACAGCTGGAGGAGCAGGAGACAGTCCAGACCCAGAAAACTACTTTTACTTCTTTTGTAACAGCCGGCAGTCTGTTAGTAAATAAAACCACGAGATTTGGAAGAACTGACTTTTTTGTGTGTGAGAGAGACCATTACAATATTATTTAAAATGAATGAAAGGTAAATGCTGTTGAAAATGACATCATCATATTTTTTTTATGAATAAGTGATGGATAAAAATAGATTATGACTGGATTTTTTCAGTCAAAATGACGGACAACAGAAAGTCTAGCCCCCCTCTGCTTTAGGGACAACGATTTAAAAAGAGCTCGCTGCTTGTGACGATCCAGGGTTTCTCATTTGTAAAAGAAACGTTTTTCACAACGTTTGACACAAGGTGTCAGCCCAACAGTGACACTACAATACACAGAATGCTGATTTCTGTCCTCCTCACCTTGTAAACTCAGATGGAGGGTTTAATAATATGTTTAGATGTAATTACTTCTTGGATTCTTTTAAAATAACATGATTATCTTCAGATGAGTCAAAGTGCTCAGAGTCTGGATCCACAGATCCAACATGGTGGCTGCAGACGGACTTTATGGCTTCTCTTTTCAACAACAGCAGGAACAACAACATCAGTGGCGGCTGGAGACATTTTTTTGGGTGGGGCGCATTTTTGCTAGTCAGTTTTCAGATGCGCAAAAAAAAATAAAAAATCACATCTCACCACTAGAGCAGGAATGATGCAAAATATTTTCGTCTGACTGAATATTTTGCTGGTAAAAATCCCTAGTACCACCAGTTCTCTAACAATGTGGAGCTGTTAGGTCTAATTCTACACATCAAACAGTAAAGAAATCATAAAGTCTTCATGAGGAGACCTTAGAATAATATCAATATAATCAGATACAAATAAAAATAAAAACAACCACAATGTGGTCACAACAGAAGTTGTAAGAGTTTCAAGGAAAAACAACCTGGCAAAGTCAAAAACATTACTTAATATTCACAATTATCTTTCTACTGACACCACAAACACATAAATCCATCTCTAACTAATACAGTCAGATAATTAATGTTACAATTCAGACAACAACCACTAACCAAGCAAGTCATGACAATCAGCTCAACTAATGAAGTGAATTAACAACAAAATAAAGTCAAATCCACTGATATGTCCCATCAAACCCAGTCAGACCAAACTTCCTTAAAACGCCATAATAATTTAATGAAAAGTAGAGAAAACGCATGAAAAACGGGCTAAACTACATAAACCAACGTATTCAATCAGCAGTACCTGTATTTCTCTAACATTCGGCAGACACCTCAACAAACACATGTCGCTATTTAAGGTATAAATTCACTCATCAGGACTTAGCACTGCTAGCCGCGGCTAGCTCCGCCTATGGGGTTTTTGAATGGGAAAATCCGTGACAGACACATAGTCATTAAGAAAAGAAACAAACAAACGAAGTCACTCACCATTGAGTTGATGAAATCAGGACAAATGGAATCATTCGGCTTGTTTTCACAAGCAGGAAAGAAGGATTCTTTGAATAAATATCCATTTTCTACCCTCCATTAAAAAGAGAGCAAGAACTTCCGGTTCCGGTCTGAGCAACACTCCAGACTCCTGCTGTTGTGCGCATGTCACACAGGGACGCTGAAGACCTGCGTCCCGAGCGATCTCCTATTTTTTGCACTCAGTGCGCATGCGTCAGGAGCAGAAAACAATGCGCTATGTTGGGACGGCGTCCCGTCCAGACATGAGCAGTAGAACCCAGAGAAACACGACCTATCGGTCCAGTAAAAAATAGTAAGAAAACCTTTCTAAACTACACCTAAATGCAGATTAGTTTAGTTTGATTTTCATGTTAGTTTTTTATAACTGTTCCTCTTCTTCTTCCTCTTGGGACTGGTGGGGCGGCGCCCGAGCGCCCCCTATGGACGGGCCGCCACTGGACAACATCAAGCAAACGGGAGGTCACCTCTGGTCTTGTTTTGTTACTCTGACCTACATATTCAGATAATAAATGGAAACATTTTGCTTTTTATTTTGGAAAGAAATCAAACTCTTGTTGCTTCATTTTTTTACTTTACAAAACTCAAAAGGGAATACCAGAGGAGTCCCGAACGAAACCTGATCTGACTTCTGTGAACAAACCTCTCCGTCCATCCATCCATCCATCCATCCATCCATCCATCCATCCATCCATCCATCCATCCATCCATCCATCCATCCATCGTTTACAGGCTGTGATGGTTGATCAGTGGGTTTTCCTTCAGATCTCCGTCAGATCCTGCTTCTTCTTTCCGTTCAATAAGTAATCATTTATTCAAACGTATTGCCTTTTTCCTGGCGTGCCCATGCGTTAACCACATATAAAAACGTTAATTTAGGGTGTCCAAACCTTCCAGTGCCGTTGCATAACGAGAGTCAGGGCCATTCAAAACACACATTCATTTGGCCTTCGCTGATGTGTCAAAGGCTTTGTTTACCAGGAAAAATACAGGACAGGATTAAATACTGATCCCTGAAGAGAGCCCAGACTAAAGCAGCAGCTGTGGAGCTGAAAGATGCTGCAGTGATCCACAGACTTCATAACAGTCGAATCAAGACAGAGCAGCACTTTTTAATCACCTTCTAAATGTCGCTGAAACTTTAAACTTGTCCATAACTTTGATGCGTAAAAGATGAAGTAGTTGACGTGATGCTCAGCTTCACACATAACGTCGTTTTAGAAAGTTTAAAGGTGGTGG
Source organism: Callopanchax toddi (assembly GCA_006937965.1). NCBI lineage: Eukaryota > Metazoa > Chordata > Actinopteri > Cyprinodontiformes > Nothobranchiidae > Callopanchax > Callopanchax toddi. The sequence goes on along the minus strand of SSNR01000071.1, from coordinate 1,887,126 downwards.
CAGAAATGATGACGAGGGAAGAAAATAAGAAATAGTTAGAGAGGTGAGGAGAAGGATGGAAGATCAAATAAACGAGTCACAAAAGAGAAAAGGACGAGGTTTCGTCGACACACGAAACAACGATGAGGCAAGTAGGAAGAGACAGAAGGAGAACAGGAGAATCTGTTGCTGCAAAATGCAGAAAGACACCTCGTAGAGCGAAAAGAAAGAAGTGGAGGGATTCAGCATGAGGAGGAGGAGGAGGAGGAGGAGGGGAAGAGCTAAAGCAGAGGGGAGGGGATGAAGGAGGAGAGGGAGGACCAGAGCGAGGAGAGGAGAGACGGAGAAGCAGCAGACAGCAGCAGAACGCTGGTCACCGGCGCTGCTGTTGGACTCTACTCACATGCACGGACACACACACACACACACACACACCTCTGAGGAGTGCATGAGACATGCACAGGCTGCTGCCCATGGACACACACACACTGGCAGGGCACCAGAGAGGAAATACAGCACACCCCGGAGCGTGAGGAGCTATGGAGAGCAGCATGTTCTTTGGTGAGTGTTTGTAGGGTTTGACGTGTGTTTACATCCTTCACCTCCTCCCATCCGACTCGTTCTGATCCCAGACAGCAGCAGGAGCTCCGGTTCCATCAGAGTTACTCACCTGACCACCTGGTGTTGTTTCTGTGTGACAGAATGTTTATCAGAGTGAAACGCTCATTCCTCCTCCTCCTGAGTGAACCTGCTCCTCAGGTGTAATCCTATCAGGATGTTTGGTCTCACATTTATCTGTGAACCCGGGTGTTGACGGATCTGTTCCAATCAGCTGATAGTCAGACGAGCAGGAACCTCCTGTGGTTTAGAAATGTAAGAAAACCTTTAAACATGAATTTAGAGTTGATCCACTTCCAGCCAGAGCCTTGTCATTATTCACCAGCGTGTCAATGTGACCTGATCTGCATGTTTTATCCGCTGATCCTGATGATGTTGTGCTTCCTCTGGACTTTGGGACCTGACTGTTGAGGAATTCAAGGTGAGCAGCACTTGGTATTCTGTGGCGGACACTCAGAAAGGCCCTTCCATTAGTTTATATGGATCACGCTGGAGGAAGACTTAATGCAGCTTCCAGTCAAGGGCTCCTCTCACGGCCGGCTTACATCGGAGGAATAATTACTCTGGGATCCAGACTTCTAAAGGAGGTGATTTGTTAAATGAAGGACTCTTTTTTTCTTCTCCTTTCTTTAATCCTCTGGGATTAAAATGATCTGAAGCTGCAGACCGTGGCTCGTAAGAGCAGGAAGGATTTCCTTTGGTTGTGTTTTACACGGAGGGACAGCAGGGAGGAAACGTGGAAGTGACTCTGGCTCAGATCCACGAGCAGCGCCGCTCAGGTGTGACGCTGCTGGAGGACCAGTTGGGTGTTTTGATCCGGACCCGTTGAGTCCCACGTGGAGAGCAGCCTGGCCTCTAACGCTTCACAGCGGCTCCTGATACTCGTCCTGTTTGTATTTTGGTCAACTCTTCTCTTTACAGCTCGGTGTAAAATCAAACAGAAGGTCAGTGTCTGGACGCTCCAGCCTTTCTGAGTGTGGTAGTGAGTGCACGAGCGCGCTTCGGGGGAGATGCTATCTCCTAAAAGATTAATAACACTGTTTGTTCAGCAGCTCAGCGTCGCTGCTGTTTAGAAGTGATTTATATTCAGCAGCGTATTCCACCTTTGACCTCTCTGAAACAAGAAGCCAGGATTGGAAAAAACTGGAGAACAGATCAGAAAGAAGCCGTCACTTTTCACGCATCAGGACCAGGCTGTAAATAAACGGAGGTTAATGGATGCTAAGTGCGTCCTGGAGGTGGTCGGCGTCGAGCTAAAGTCCAAAAGGAAATCAGTCCAGCACCATTCTTTGAATCCTCCAGTTTTTGGGAAGCGTGTGGGAATTGATTTTGGAGCCGACTCGCGGACATCTGTGTTTATTGGTGAGCGTGACGGCGAAGAGCTACTGTTTGCTAACGTGAAGAGGATGGAGGCAGTTTGTGTTGCGTAGCTCGGAGCCAAATGTACGCCGCGCGCTGGAGAGCTTCATCAACCCCCTAAAACAACAAGCAGGATTTCTCTTGTAAAGGTTAATTGGAAAATGAGTGAAAGTGTAGCTCAGCGAGTGCTTTAAGTCCAGCCTCTGTTCGTTTTAATAGGGGGGAGATGATTTTATCCTCCTGCTCCAAGGGAAGTGCTGATCTCACAGCATGCTAAGGGTCAGCAATACAATCAGCAAAACACTAAAGTGTTAATCACATCTGGAGCTTCATACCAATGAGTCTGAGTGGAATTCAGATTGATCTAATAATTGGATTTGTATTTGCTGAGGGAAATAGACGTGCTGTTTGAAAGCGGCGTGGACTCTCAGCCTCTGTAGACAGATGTTATCCACGGAGCCGCCAGGTTCAGGACAGCGAGGGGAGCTGGAGGAGAGCGAGCACACATGATTCATTATTAATGCCAGTCAGCGTCCTCCAGACATCATTTTTACTCTCCTGCTCTCTCCACAATCCGCCGCAGGAGGAAAAAGATGCTGCAGCCCAAATACACAAATCCTTCAAGAAGGGCGAGGCAGAGGACGGTCAGAGTCTGAGGTGATACGGTGGCCATGCTGTCCAAATACACTATGAGATGCATCATTTAACACCAGCTCAAAGCGACACTACTATCAATTCCACTCATTTTCCAATGTTTCCAGGAGTCAGATCTCAGCTCAGCAGCAGATCCGTTCTGGGCTTCTCCAAAAGCCCCCGGTTGAAAGTGTGTCAGCTCGTTTGTGCTTCATTCATTTCATTAGAGTTCAGTTTAATCAAATAGACCCCAAAGCTGATCCTAACTGACGGGATAAAGAAGTCAAAGCTGCGTGATACCATGTGTTTACATGTCCAGCAGACACAAAGTGCCTTCAAGTTGTAAGAACCCAGTCTGACAGATGAGAATGAAATATTCACTCTGCTTGATTTTCATTTCTACCAGAGAAACGCAGCTCTGCTCTGTCTCTGGGCTCGAACTGTTTGCAAAAAGAGGAAGTAGTGACCTCACGCTGCTGGGAGGGGCTAATGTTTTTACCTGTGTCTCAGTGGTTGTTAGCTAAATATTCCCCAAGTTCCTCAGTAGATTTTAACATAGTACGTCTACAGCTGATTAACATGGAGTCAGTACGATTCAAGATGGCCGCCACAGCCAGTCAACATCATTTGTAAGTCGCTTTGGATAAAAGTGTCTGTCAAATACATAAACATAAAGAAAATTAGCTTTAACTCAGTCAGTTGATCAAATAGATGTTGAAGTTACAGATACACCAATACCAGGTTTTTTCTAACCAAGTACGATTATGAGTACTAGCCGATACAAGTACTAACATATGCCATTGATTTAAATCACAGTTTGGTGTAACAGAAAATAAAAATCCTATACTAGTTTTGCCTTTTTCAAATATCGTTTTAAAGTGATAATATGCAACTTTTTCATATGTTTAAATCTTCTCCTTGAGCCAGTCTGTGCTAATCTGACTCTTTACAGAGTTAATGAAAAGTCACTTAGCCCCATCTGGTGGTTAGATCCGGAATACCACGATTGCAAGATCTCCGTCTCCGTCACGGTACCCAGGAAGTCACGTGTCTCAGAGGGTTAGGCTAACCCAAAGTGGCTAGCTGTTATGCTAGCTCTGGAGTGTTTTTAGCTCATGATTCCTGATTTTTCCCATCTCTCCCTGCTTGAACACAGCTGATTTCTTTGAAGGAGTAAATAACCGCTCCTGTAGAAAGCTATGAAGGCTGAGGAGACATTTCAACAGGTAGATTTAGGCGTTTAGAAGCTGAAACAATATGCTAACTTGTGTAATGCAGTGATTTAAAACGGACACCAGAGGGAGCCCAAAACAAGCAAAACTGCATTTTATCACTTTAAACACAATAACTTTGATCAGCAGCAGGTCACGTTACACGAGAAGATCTATCAGCTGAAACGTCCCGTTACTCTGAAGTAAAGGTTGATCTTTAATCAGTCTGTGTAGCTGTTAGCAAAACGTTAGCGGCTAAATGAAACATGCTAACACTTCAGGACTCAATGTGGCATCACCAACAGATTACTGGTACTTTACTGAACTAAACGTTGGTACTGTGAGGATTCAGACAGCGTACTGCTACACAACAACTACTACTACTAATACTAATATTACTACGACACTAGTAGTTGACTCCATCTGCTCCAGCGTTAGCTCCAGTTAGCTGCTGCTGTTCTCGCTGCAGAACAGAGTATCACACTAAACTAAAGAGTATCGGAGTACTTTTATGAGTACAAATCTGAGTACATGGCTTTAGTATCTGACCGATACCTGATACCAGCAGTTGAAGTGGCTGAGCCTCATTCACAACACATAAAGGGACATGTATTTTCTGAGGCCTTTGGTTTGATTTTGTTTGATTTAGCTAAAAGCTGAAAATGACGACGACTAATAAAAGGAAAAGTTGAACCTGTGTTCATCCAGTGCAGCTTCAGGATGGATTTATTTCCTGTCTTCATGCATGAAGACGAATAGTTCAAAAACTAGTTGATGAATTATGATTCAGATAGAAAATGTTAGACCTCTTGTGATCACGGCGTTACTCTTGAACATAGCAGATAAAGGTTTTTTTACTTTTTGTTGTCTTTGTCATTTTGATGTAGAGTTTTGTTGTAAATCAGACCATCCTGTGAATGCATGCCACTGGTGGATGAATCAGATAAAATAACATCTAAATGTATTTCTAGCTCTGGAATTTGTTGGTTTTTGGTTTTGTGTTTGAGAACTGCAGGCAGAAAATAAACTCAGCAGTTTGCCATGTGGCCCAAAATGCTAATTTGTGTTTTAAATTAGCATAGACAAACATCTAATGACCTCAGCCACTTCTGACTCCCACATTTAGCTGGTGAAGTCGGTACCTGCATGGGAGGCTGACAGAGAGAGGTCTCCATTCAGTACAAGACAGCACTCACTGTGCAATTAAGCAGAGAGAGATTGTAGCATGCTGACATACAACCAGACCTCTTATTCAATTGACCTTTAGTGTTCCATTTGTTTCGCCTCAATTACTTTCATTTGAATCCCTTCAGAATCAACTCTCCTGACAGGAAAATAGACCCCAAAAAAGCGGAAGTGAGGAGGAAATCCACGCGCCGCCCGAGCAGTCCGCTCGTCGTTTTAATGACTGTGACCTGCAGACCTTTCAGAACGCCGAGTCTCCTGAGTGACAGCTGATGCAAAGTAGATGTCTCACGCTGGGCGCTTCGCGTCAACAAACCCCACATATTACCGTTAATAACCCCACTGGTGTCAGTTTGTTGATCTAACCGTGTTTATCTGCCTGATTGCTGAGGTCGGCTGGGGGCTCGGGTTTCGGGGTCAGAGTTCACAGTCTCTCCTTCCTGTTCTGGTTGATATTTTGCTCATCTCCCAGAGTTGACAGATGTTCAGGATTAGCAGAGCTGCAGGAATGTTCTCCTGTGTTTCAGCATGTTTCCTTCTGAGGACAAAGACTAGACTTTCACCCCGTCTCAAACGGCGTGTGGAGTTAACAAATAAAAAGTCTTCTGTGAGCTGTTAAGGCCTCAGTACAAATGAGTGGTTTGTTTGAATTGGACCATATGTTCTGTAGGCCGCAGCAGGCTCTGACATCGCCACATTCCTCTGGGAGACGCTGTGCTTCAGAAACTAACGGCTCTGACAGCGTCTCCTAATGGAGCCTTTAGCTAACGCCATCAGTCCCTTTACGTGTCAACGCTGAGTGAATTTTAATACAAATGTTTATTCTTCTGAATTCTTAGACATTGTTGATGTAGCCTATATCCTATCCTTCTTGTTTTGTTCAGGACTTTGAGTTTCACGTGTTTGAAAGGTGATTAGTTGATTTGCATTGAGAAAGGTATGGAAGTAGTGTTAGTATTCTCCAGCTCGGCATTATACGTAGTATTACAAAAAATCAAAGATCAAACAAAATCCACACGTTTCCTCTCATCTGTTCAATTAAACATTCAAATTTAATAAAATTATTGTTTGTGTTTCCCACTGATTTTATATAAAACCTACAAAACAGCAAATCACCAGTGAATATACCAGTCCCTCCAGGATTTCACAGCAAGTTTTTGTGATGGTTGCAGACTAAAAAGCCTGTTTCACCACAGCTTTTGTGAGAAGTTGCAACAAAAGTTGCAATCTTTTCTTTTGCGTTTTTGTTTAATTTTGTCAATAATCAGTTGAAATTTGTTTTTAAAAATCCATTAAACGTGTCAAATGATGAAATTCTAACATTGTTATTGTAATAAGTGCACTGGAAGAACACCTGACCATCCAGCAGAACGTTCAGGCTTCGACTTATTGCTTGAACAAAAGAAGAACGGATTACTTTCTGTTGTTGAAGGAGCGGTGGTCTGAGTTTACAGAGACCACCTGGACCCGCTGTAGCCTCTGATCTACACACAGGCAGCGCCAGGTCCGGTGTGTGCGTCGCAGCGGGGTCGCAGGAAATCACGCTGACGAGTGTTCCGCCATGCTTCAAATGCAAGCTGCGATTACATTTTTAACGTTTTATTTTCTAATTTATAAATCTAAATTAATACGTTAAAGACGTATTTCACCCTCGGGAGTAAACAGGAAGTGTACGTGAGGACGTACTTTAAAAAAAACCAAGAAAATGCGTCGTGATTGGCCAAATTTGTGTTAAAGTTGCGCTGATTGGATAAAATTGCAAGACGTGCAAAACTTGCGAGAATTGAATTTGCGTTGATAGTTGCGATCGCAACATCGTGAAATCCGACTGATATATGAGACCACTATTCACTCTCTAGTGTTGATTTAACACTAATGGTGTTGATTTAACTCTGGTGATTTTGTTGTATAAATGAACCCTTGGATTGATGTGACATTTCAAATAGATTTCTCCTCTTAAGCATCAGTTATTTAGTTTGAAGCGTTTGGTCTGATTGGTTTACGTCCGATTGGTTTACGTCTGATTGGTTTACGTCTGATTGGTTTACGTCTGATTGGTTTACGTCTGATTGGTTTGCGTCCGATTGGTTTGCGTCCGATTGGTTTACGTCCGATTGGTTTACGTCCGATTGGTTTACGTCCGATTGGTTAACGTCCGATTGGTTTACGTCCGATTGGTTTACGTCCGATTGGTTTACGTCCGATTGGTTTACGTCCGATTGGTTTACGTCCGATTGGTTTACGTCCGATTGGTTAACGTCCGATTGGTT
>SSNR01000071.1:1829954-1841891 GCA_006937965.1 Callopanchax toddi | reverse complement strand
ATTCTGCTCATTTACAGGCTTTAAAAACTCCTGAGGACTAACAGAACCCTCACGTCAGAAGCAGGTCCTCCAGGAAACAGGCTGGAGTAAACAAAGCAGCTCTGCATCAAATCACAACGCGTCTCCTCCTGAATCGTCCCCTGAATTTACTTTGGACTGAAGTCTGAACATATTCCCAAAAACACACAATCAGGATGAAAATCATAAAAAGACAAACATCCTGACCGATCTAACGTTTCAGATTCAGGCAACATGAAGTTCAAACGAGGTGTCCGGACTCCCCTCAGGATCTCATTTCTATAAATCCTCTGTGGTCCCGTTTTGATCAGAGACGACAGGTCGAAGCATCTGTGTCACATTTCTTTAATAAATGCACGTCTGAATGTCTGACTTGGTCAAATCCATCACTCGTCTTCAGGTCTTTAAAGCGATAATATGCAGTTTTGCTTGTTTTGGGCGCCCTCTGGTGTCCGTTTTAAATCACTGCATTAAAAAGTTAGCGTATTGTTTCAGCTTCTAAACGCCTAAATCTACCTGTTGAAATGTCTCCTCAGCCTTCATAGCTTTCTACAGGAGCGGTTATTTACTCCTTCAAAGAAATCAGCTGTGTTCAAGCAGGGAGAGATGGGAAAAATCAGGAATCATGAGCTAAAAACACTCCAGAGCTAGCATAACAGCTAGCCACTTTGGGTTAGCCTAACCCTCGTGAGACACGTGACTTCCTGGGTACCGTGACGGAGACGGAGATCTTGCAATCGTGGTATTCTGGATCTAACCACCAGATGGGGCTAAGTGACTTTTCATTAACTCTGTAAAGAGTCAGATTAGCACAGACTGGCTCACGGAGAAGATTTAAAATATGAAAAAGTTGCATATTATCACTTTAACTCACGTTCATGTTTTGGATAAAGACCAGTTCATCCTCCTCGCCTGAGGGGAGGGGCTCCGAGAACCAGAAAAGTCTTCGTTTCAGCAGGAACCTCTTGTTCCCTGAGTTTTATAGGTGGGTGTATTTGCTCACCTCCTCAGCAGCTGATCCTAAAGGTGTCCCTTTAAAGCGGCGATGTGGAGCATGAGAGCATTCTGTGAGTCCAACGTACCACAGCCCCTCCCACAACATCCACCCCCCACCCCCTGCTATCTGTAGCCCCACCTCGACGTGCGCACGGCGCGTCACTCCGGTCCGCGTTCCAGATGAATCAGGATGCTCTGTGACTCTGGTGCACGAAAACTGAGACCCTCAAAAATGTTTGGAGAATCACAGTTTGTCACCAACAGCTTCGACCCAGGAGACTTTACTAGAGACGTCCAGATCAGGTTATTTTACCCTCCAGTTTGAGTCCCAGTCATTTGATCTGAAAGAGCAAGTTGACCCCCTTAAACAAACGTTTAGACAAATATAAAAGAAACTTTTTCTGAAGAAACATTTACACAAATGTAAAACTTATTTAGACTTTCGGAGTCATTTTTGTGAAAAATTTCAGTTTTCCCCAAAACCAGGAGTGACGTAGCTGCAGGGGAGTGGCCTTCTTATCTCAGGATAAAAATATAGATTTTGATGCCGGCTGTGACACAGACACATCTTTAAATGTTTACAATGACTTAATAAATCAAGTAGGTCATTATCAGAGGACCTGGTGGAGTCTGGCCCAGAACGCCTTGGGGTCTCTACGGAGGAGCGGACCGAGGAGTCTGAAGCTCTGGAATGCTTTGTGCATCAAATCCTGCTGAGCCTCTAGTCCCTCCACCTGCTGAGCCTCTAGTCCCTCCACCTGCTGAGCCTCTAGTCACTCCACCTGCTGAGCCTCTAGTCCCTCCACCTGCTGAGCCTCTAGTCCCTCCACCTGCTGAGCCTCTAGTCCCTCCACCTGCTGAGCCTCTAGTCCCTCCACCTGCTGAGCCTCTAGTCACTCCACCTGCTGACCCTCTAGTCCCTCCGCCTGCTGACCCTCTAGTCACTCCGCCTGCTGAGCCTCTAGTCCCTCCGCCTGCTGAGCCTCTAGTCCCTCCACCTGCTGAGCCTCTAGTCCCTCCACCTGCTGAGCCTCTAGTCCCTCCACCTGCTGAGCCTCTAGTCACTCCACCTGCTGAGCCTCTAGTCCCTCCGCCTGCTGCTAGAAGGCTGAAGGTGCTGCTTTGTCCTGCAGGAGCAGCTCTGTCTTCCTTAGACAATTTGAAGAAGTCTGTCAGTGTTGGTGTGTTTTGGAGCGACAGTCACCAATCTCCTCCTCAGGAAGCTCCCGGTCCCCTTCTGGGCTCGATTTCTGATCAGGTGATCGGATCGGGACATCCCAACATTCAACAGTAAACATGACTGTTTGTCTATAAATACATTTTTATACATTCAGTTCAAACAATGTCTTTTGAGAGTGAGCCCCTTTTGTCTGACTGACCTCAGTATGACGGGAGGTGAAATCATCTTAAAACATTTTTCATTCCTAGTTTGGGTTGATTCTGCTGGGTTTATTTATTCTACAGTCAGATAATAAAGGTGAGGAACATCAAACGACAGATTTCGGAGACGAACTGACTCCGTGCTGGGGATCAGACCTGAACTCTGAGAGGTCCAGACTTCATGCTGAGGAGAGAAATGTTGACGGCTCAGTTCGAGTCTTCTCGGCACAAATGAAACATTTCAAGTAAAAAGAGGAGATCTGCCCCCCCGTACTCTTCTTCTGCCTTGTCTTTGACTCTCGTCGAGCTGCAGTGAGTCCGACACTAGACTGGTTTTCATCGTGAGATGTTTACATGAGTGAGTTCCCGTTCAGAAGCACTGCTGAGTCGTCGGAGGTGGCTCTCTCCTCACCTCCGCCTCTGGCCACAGGCTTTCTGGAAGACAGGCAGCTCATCAGGATGACTGACAAGTCTCAGTGCAGCAACTTGACCTGCTGGGGGAAAATTGCATGTCAGAGCTTCAGGAAGTGATTTGAAAGATGCCAGTGAGTCTAAGGCAGATAATGAGGCCATGCTCCGTGCACTGCTGCAGGCGTTAGTGTGGGCATATGTGATATACTTTGAAGTGTGTGTGTGTTTACGTGGTGTGTGCGGAGTGGATCGTATACGTGTCATGCTGCATTTGCTCACACAGCATTTCAGCTTCTGCCAGGCGTGGCTTATGTGGACTGTGTGGCTCAGTGGGTGGCTGATGAGCGAGGAACTTGGAGAAGAAGTTGTTCGCAGCACTGCAGCTGCTCTCTGCAGACGTCGTGTTTCTGTCTGGGCAGGAATCTTATGTTTCTGGGAGATTTCTCTAAACTGTGGATGGAGATATCGGTGCACTCTTAAAAAACTCAGATGCAGAATTTTTAATGCTCTTTTTACTGCTTTATTCCTAACAATCCAATGTTCTTTCCATCTAATTTGTTGGATTATGCCTTTACCACCAGGAGAAGGAGGACTAGTCCTATCTCAGTAGCAGGAGGTCGCCCAGATGTTCCTGACTCCAGTTAGTTTTCCCTCCTTTGGGTTTCCAGCAAACTGCAGAGTCTGTTTCTCCTGCCAGGAAATCCTTCCAACTTCATGTGTCATCCTCTTTCCCCTTCACAAAAAACCCCTCTGCTGAGATTCACCGTACAAAAGCAACGTGTTGCATAACAGTTCATTCCTCTCCAGTTCAGCAACAAAGCCGAGCTCCTGCTGCGATAATGGGATGCAGTTTCTGGGTTTTCAGGCTCATCTCTCCGTCAGACTTCAGATTTTATTTGTTCATTTGCAAATTAACTTTTTCTCAGGCAACAGGCAGAAAATCAGAACTGTGGTACCTGATGGCAGAATATGTCTTATGATCCAGATGTTCCCTGTAACACCAGTCTCCTGTCAGGACTTTAACGCTCGTCAGGTTTTGTTTTTCCATCTGTCAGGTTGAAATGCGAGGTCACTTCCTGCTGTGAATAAATGCTAAAACCCTTAAACATCTTTATCTCTGCTAATTCTCAAGCAAAGCTACTTATTAAACCTGCTAAATTCTCATTTAGTTTAAAATGTTTTCCGATTTTCTGCCACAGTTTGAATCCACGGCGTTGTGTTTGGTTCACGACAGCTTTCCACCACTCTGGTGTAATACTTTGGGAAACTGACTTAGTCGTATTTTAGCTGTAATATCTGATGGAAACCGACCGGCGTTTAGTGGCTCAGCTCAAAAACCACAGTACACAGCTGGAGGCAACGGGATTGGTCAGAACTGATCCCAGTGGCTCTGATTGGTCAAAGAAGAAGGTGAAACGCTAAAGTGATTGGTCAAATTTGCAGAAAAGTAGCGGTGATTGGTAAAAATAGAAAGGCAGATAAAAAATTGGGCTAATAATTGAATTTGCATTTAATGGTAGAATTTGGGTTTAATGGTAGAATTTGGGTTTAATGGTTGAATTTGGGTTTAATGGTTGAATTTGGGTTTAATGGTTGAATTTGGGTTTAATGGTAGAATTTGGGTTTAATGGTTGAATTTGGGTTTAATGGTAGAATTTGGGTTTAATGGTTGAATTTGGGTTTAATGGTAGAATTTGGGTTTAATGGTTGAATTTGGGTTTAATGGTAGAATTTGGGTTTAATGGTTGAATTTGGGTTTAATGGTTGAATTTGGGTTTAATGGTTGAATTTGGGTTTAATGGTTGAATTTGGGTTTAATGGTTGAATTTGGGTTTAATGGTTGAATTTGGGTTTAATGGTAGAATTTGGGTTTAATGGTTGAATTTGGGTTTAATGGTAGAATTTGGGTTTAATGGTTGAATTTGGGTTTAATGGTTGAATTTGGGTTTAATGGTAGAATTTGGGTTTCATGGTAGAATTTGCGTTCAATGGTTGAATTTGGGTTTAATGGTAGAATTTGCGTTCAATGGTTGAATTTGGGTTTAATGGTAGAATTTGGGTTTCATGGTAGAATTTGCGTTTAATGGCTGGATTTGCGTCATTAGTCATTGCAGCTTTCTGGAGCGTCTGTAAAGCAGGTTGAATCAACAGGGTTGAGTTTTAGGCTTTTATTCAGTTAAAGTCTTTGGTTGATGTTTGACTGGTTTTTGCCGACTCTTCCAACAAAACACTTTGAGTTTTTGACCTCCTTTTGGCCTCGGCTTTCTCCACAAACTGTTATTGATGCTCAGGCTGGAGGACTTTGAGAGCTTGAGGCCTTTTAGCTTCAGGTAATCCATGAACTGTAACTTTCAGGTGTTTGGGTATTTTGGTCGTCACGCTGCAGTTTTAAACTCCATGTCCTTTTCCTGAACTGCTCACAGACTCTGTGCTGTTTTCATTTAGAAACTGAGTCTCAAGCTTGATCAAAAATGTCAGTTTTGACAAGATAAATGTGTAAAAATCTGTATTTCAAAAGACTTCTTAAGCTGATGTATGTTTTTATAGGTGTGATCCATTCACACTATGCTCATTCTAAATGTGTCCAATAAGGAGGACCTTCTGATGTCATGATGTGTTGAGAATATGGAGACTTGTTGTTGACCCTCTTCCCTTCACTCTAAAACCTTGGATGTGCTTTAACCTTTTAACTTCCATAACAAGAAAAATGCACAAAGAATGTCGTTTTTTGACATTTTATATGGGTTCCTATATAAATAAAGTACATTAATAATGTAAAATATTCATAATATTTTAATGTATTAGTAAACTAAGGAAACAAAGTTAACTTTTCTAAATTTGTTTAGATTTTAAAAAGTTTTGTAACTTTTCTTTGGATGAACTGACAGAACTGAGGCTTCTGGGATGAGGAGTGAAACGTCTTCAAGCAGCCAAAGAAGTCCAGCTGCCTTCAGCCTTGTGGATTTGTAGTTGACAGGTAAACGCTGATGGAAACTAAAAGTGAGAAGTTTTATCATTAAATTAAATTATTTAAATAACTAAACTGAATCCAAAAAAGTCAAAATACCAGCCTAATTCGACTTTAAAAGGAAATGAAATAATATTTAAAAAAACGATTAAATGATGGTAGCTGAGATGTAAAACACATTCTGTTATGAAAGAATATTTATGGTGAATCAAATCATCATCACAAACCCAGCAAGTGTTCTGGATCTGACCTGGTTTTATTTGAATTAAAACCCATAAACTATCATAAACTATCATAAAGGATCACAAAGGATCATAAAGGATCACAAAGGATCATAAGCGATCATAAAGGATCACAAATGATCATAAAGGATCACAAAGGATCATAAAGGATCACAAAGGATCACAAAGGATCATAAGCGATCATAAAGGATCATAAGCGGTCATAAAGGATCACAAATGATCATAAAGGATCATAAGCGATCATAAAGGATCAGAAAGGATCATAAAGGATCATAAGCAATCATAAAGGATCATAAAGGATCACAAATGATCATAAAGGATCAGAAAGGATCATAAGCAATCATAAAGGATCACAAATGATCATAAAGGATCAGAAAGGATCATAAGCGATCATAAAGGATCATAAAGGATAATAAAGGATCATAAAGGATCATAAAGGATCATAAGCGATCAGAAAGGATCATAAGCAATCATAAAGGATCATAAGCGATCATAAAGGATCACAAATGATCATAAGCGATCATAAAGGATCATAAAGGATCACAAATGATCATAAAGGATCATAAGCGATCATAAAGGATCATAAGCGATCATAAAGGATCACAAATGATCATAAGCGATCATAAAGGATCACAAATGATCATAAAGGATCAGAAAGGATCATAAGCGATCATAAAGGATCATAAAGGATAAGAAAGGATCATAAAGGATCATAAGCGATCAGAAAGGATCAGAAAGGATCCTAGATCTTCTGCAGCAGACAGATCAGTTCATAATGAAACGTACTCTCTGTTTTCACCAAACTTTCACTTTTTAAAGCTCCACGTTTTAATTTGATCATTTTAGAAATCCCATGTCTTCAGGTTTCTGGTCAGCTTGGTCCTTCATGAAGCCTCGTTCAGCCCGGACTCAGACCTCCATGGTGTGAGCTCTAGTTAATCAAACACATGGTATATGAACAGTACTTTAGAACAAAGATAACCCCAACCTGCAGTCTGGGGTCAGGAGCTCAGTGGGGACATCTGGAACAAGAAGACCTCTAACAGGAACTGGAGCCTGATCTTTGAGAAGCTAAACTACAGATCAGTCTGGATCTGACAGGGAGCCAGTGAAGAGAAACTAGAAACCTGATCTCTGCTCCTGACTCTCATCAGAACTCTGGGTCAGCTGGAGGCTCTAGGAGGACGTTTAGAACATCCTGATGATGGAGAACTGCAGGAATCCAGTCAGGAAGGAATGAATACACAGACGAATTTCTCTGCATCACTTTGGGACAGTTTAGCAAACGTTCACAGGTGGAGGGAGCAGTCCTTTAGTAACGAGTTTTATCTGGATCCTGGTCCAGATCTCTGGTATTAGACAGGAGGATTATCATCCTGCTCTTTCTGTGTGAAGACTTAAACCTAAACTACATTACACTGTGAATCCAGAAAGCCGGCAGAGCTTTTTAGGAATCGATCCTTTTGGGATTGTGACTTCCTTATTTAGCGCCTCGACTCGTTCAACAGCAGCGAGCTCCCATGATGCTTCACTCCTTCCTAAATCACACTGAGGTGCGAGCTAGACGTGTTTAGTGGAAAATGCTTCCAGATCTTTCTGATTGTCATGATTCTAATAAAAGTTTTCTGGGTTTATTCAGACCTCAGCTTGACCTCACCGGTTCCTGATGAGTCCCATTTCTTAATGACATCATGAACTGAGGAAATGGCTACCTGACAACGCTTCTTATAGCTTCCTCTCTTTTTTATGGGTGTCAGTTATATCCTGAGCAATCTGCAGCTGCTGATTGGTGGGAGGGGATCCCAGCGTCTTCAACACTTTGACATTTGCTGCATCACCTCATTGGTAGTTGTAGTTTTTATAGAATAAGAAACATGAGCGTCTGCCTGTAGCTGGACGAGTCTCTGAGCAGAGCAGCACTGTAACATCAACACAGAACAGATCAAAGTCAAGAGCAGCTCCGGGACTCGATCACCTCCCTCACTGATGACTAGAGGAGCCCTGTCAGGGATCCATGGGAGGAGAAACGTTTTGTTGTAGGAAGACTGGGATCCCCAAACCAGGAATATTCATTGAGACAATAATTACAGGCTAAGATCCATTAGTGTGTTTCAGACAAGTCACTGAAAAGGAACAAGGTCAAAACGCTGAAAGAGCAAGAACGAATACAGACTTCATAAAAACACAGAACAATGAGCTGTGGGGATGAAGTCTGCTGCAGAATCAAAAGGCTTTAAAGACAGTTTCCACCTAAAGATGAAAATTTGAGTTAAATCCAGTTAATCTATCCTGGATCTATTATTCTTTACTCTGTATTAATGTGGTCACGTTTCCTTTAAGTCATTTTAAATTTGAAATAAATACAAACATTCAAATACATAAAAAGGGAGTGTTTAGGTGGATGGACCTGAAAGAAGTTACATTTAAAATGTGTTTTTAATTAAATGGTAACCACATGTTAAATCAATGCAGATGTAGTGTAATAGAACTGAATCAGACACCGTCTCAGACCTTTTACTGTAGCTGATTGATCAAACAGCAGCTCTGAGAGCCCGTCCCCTCCGGCTACGTCTCACTGCTCCTGTCAGCTCGGATTGTGTTTCTGTTCTATGAGTTTAGTTTGACACCACCAGGAACAGTTTACCAACACAAAGTTTAGTCTCTGATATCAGTGTAACGCTAGAGCCTGGTCTGGCTCGCCAACATGTCATGTTATAAAACCTGGGTTTATTGTACATCTTCCATAAGGTCACTAGCTGAGTTTTGTCGGTCTGAAACCAAGCTGTGTGCTCGACGCCTTCGCTCACTAGTACTCTGTACGGGAACATTTCTCTAGATTCTTTAATGACAGGGAGTTCGTTACGAACCTTTTTATTGACGGATAGAAGTCTGAGTCCAGGAATTAGACTTTACAGGTTTATTATAAAAGAGAGACGAACAGACAGTTCTAACAGTTATCAGTGAGGTAGCAGGGTTGAAGCTTTGTCAACACGATGTTAAAGTGTTCTTAGTTGAATCTTTAAAATCAGCTTTAATGACTTGAGTCTGTGATGTTATAGACTAGGGGCCTTTTATCTTCATTTAGTTTAAGGATTAAATGGAGGAGAGTTAGTTGATGTGAGCTACGTGGAGTGTTAGCTTTTATCAAAGTAGCCTGTCAGTTTTACCAGAGAGGGTTTCTACTTAACTGGCGTTCCGTGGATCAAGTCCGGTGTGGGTGGACGACCGCTGGAAGGTGGAGCTCCTTCTCGACCGTCAGGAGCCCGTTGGTGGGGGCCGCGCCGCCTCGGGGCGACCGGGTTGTCCTGGATACGCAGTCAGAAGACCCTCTCGGCTGATGGTTAGCAGGTTGAGCTAACAGAGCAGTGTCATCTTTTCCCGTGTCGTGGATCGAGGCGGACGTGTGTGTCGGACCTCAGGGGAAAAGATCAGTCATCGGCTCAACGGGCTGATACCCGTCCAGGGAAGAGCTCAGCTGGTCTGTCTCCGTGTACGGATGACGGAGAACTGAACGCGTCTATGACGTGACGCGTCTGTTGAAGGAACTGAGTGGTGGCGTGGACCAATGAAAGGGTTACTATCAAGGTCACGTGACTCAAGCCCTTAAAGCCATATTACACCTTAATAAGTAAATATGAAACATATTGATTTTAACCTTTTAGCAAAGCATGTATATGAAATAATACTGAAGCTGGATCAAACATTCATAATACTGTGGGAGAAAATGCATTAATCATATTAAGACATTTCTGAGCAGTTTAATTAAAGTGTCATTTTAGAAAGACACAAAGAGTCTTTAAGTTTATTGTTATAACTAAAGAGTCCTGTGGAGTCTTCTGACACGACCGAACCCTTGGAGGAATGTTGATTCAGGTTAAAACATAATAAAGAGTCATTATAATCTGAGTTATTGGGAAAAAGATGGATTATTGTTTGTGATGGTCACAGGGGTCAGAGGTTATAGCATATTTGATGGTGCCACATCAGTCAGTCATTAGTCCTGTTAGGTTGGTGTTTACAGCTCAGACTACAGACCAAACCACATTAACGTTTTTAAATCACTGCATGTGAGTTTCTGTAGAGGATCACAGTCTAGGGAGACAGTGTGTCCACACAGTTCAAAGGGTTTATCTCCTTATTTATGCAAACAAACATCATATCACCAGTCTAGTTTCTTTATTGATCTCTGCTCTAGATTTGTCGCTCTGTGTTGAATTTTCCTTTAAAATCCAACATTTGTATTAAAACGTGATATTTTCTATTATAAACCAGGATGTGCTTTTCATAGAATTATTTGAAATCAGTCCGGTTGAGTTTGCAGATCCTCATAAAGTCTTAAACGGGGTTGGATTCATGTCACAGTTCAGTTTTCTGACCCGTTCCTCCGTTTTCATTAAACCCTCTGATGGTTTTTCCAAACAAAGATCAGCTGTTTATTTTGTAGGTCTTCTCTCTCAGCGTCACCTGACCTCCGGTTGCCCTCGGTGATATGAACCCAAGCAGAGATCAGCTGACTGCGTCTGCCCACCAGCTGCTCATCATTCGCTCTCACAGACGTCAGTCCTCAAACAGTCGCTGCTGCGTTCAAACAGCTGCTCCTCATTTCTCTTCTCTCCCTTTTTATCTGTTATTTCAGATTTTTACTGTCATCAATCTTTACTGTTAAAATCTGGTGTAAAAACTAACACCATCTTTAAGTTTGTTTTTTATTCAAGTCGACACCGGGAACGTCTGCGTCACTTTGGAATGAAACTGAAAATATTTAGTTTGAACTTTAAAAAGCTGGTGAAGGTCTTGGTGAGCCCAGTGGGTTCAGCCTTTATCTGAACCCAACAGAACGTTACGTCTCATTTTTCTTCATACGTTTCCCGTCCCATAAGAGACGCTTGACTGCAGCTGAACACAGTGAAAGCTCCAGTCTCTACACAACAATCGTGGAGATGGATTCATCCTCCCACGCCGTGCCAGCACCTTTCCACTTCCTCCAGCCAACTGGTCCCTGCTGAGACGTTTCCAGAGACGGGCAGCTGCGTTTGTCCGTCCCTTAAAGCTCTGCAACCTGACGGCAGAAAGCAAACAACTTGTACATGTGTGTGACTCCTGTGCAGCAGACGGGCTTTTGTGTTTGTGTTCATGCTCTGGATTCAGGTTTTTATTTTTGTTAAATGAACAATGAATCCACCCTACAAACATTCTTTATCTGTGTGGGAGCAGCTGGGTTTCACTTGTGCCGTTATGTCGTGGGAAATTTCCTCACCAAAACACACTGTCAGAATAATGAGCGAAGCTGTGAAAGAGCGAGATATCAGGAGAGAGCGGACCTGAGGATCTCCACGAAGACAGAAAGGACTTCTAAAGTCCAACATTCACAACAAACACTCAGCGTGAGTGAGACTGGGGACATGGAGTTGTTTCATTCCATCTCTTCAGATAAGTCAGGCTAATCAGGACAAACTCCCAGTTTAACCAGAGAGAACGGAGTCGGTGCTCCACCAGGTTAATGGATGGTTTGACTGGTTTAATGGAAGCAATTCAGACCGCAGTAAAACTAAATGGATCCATCATCAGGTGTTTTGGAGCTGAAGACCCCGAAATACAAGGTAGAGAAAGGCAGTAGGATGATTTTTATTTTATTTTAAAGGAAACTAAAAGTGTTGCAGAGGCTGAATCAAATGAAAACTTCAAGTGGTTTGAACCAGAGAGAAAGTCTGATAGAAAGACTTTAAGAAGGCGAACCAAAACGACGAGGACTGAGTAAAAAACCGCAAGAAGTCTGGATCGATGCAGAGGGAGCAGGTGTGAGAATAAACCACAACCAGGTGTGCATGAAACAAGAGAAGGTAGGATAACACCTTAACTAAGGATAACTCCTTAACTTAGGATAACACCTTCACTTAGGATAACACCTTAACTTAGGATAAC
>SSNR01000071.1:1817753-1829164 GCA_006937965.1 Callopanchax toddi | reverse complement strand
ACTTAGGAAAACACCTTCACTTAGGATAACACCTTCACTTAGGATAACACCTTCACTTAGGATAACACCTTCACTTAGGAAAACACCTTAACTTAGGAAAACACCTTAACTTAGGATAACACCTTAACTTAGGATAACACCTTAACTAAGGATAACACCTTAACTTAGGATAACACCTTAACTTAGGATAACACCTTAATTTAGGATAACACCTTAATTTAGGATAACACCTTAACTTAGGATAACACCTTAACTTTAGGATAACACCTTAACTTAGGATAACACCTTAACTTAGGAAAACACCTTAACTTAGGATAACACCTTAACTTAGGATAACACCTTAACTTAGGAAAACACCTTAACTTAGGAAAACACCTTAACTTAGGAAAACACCTTAATTTAGGAAAACACCTTAACTTAGGAAAACACCTTAACTTAGGAAAACACCTTAACTTAGGAAAACACCTTAACTTAGGATTACTCCTTAACTTAAACTTATAGATGGAAAAATGATGACAGCATTTAGGTTCAAACTCAGGTCATCTTATGCTGAGAATTGAAAACGTGCACTCTCAGGTGATCCAGTAAGATCTCACACAGTCGGCAGTCTGGGCTTGGTCTTAGCGCCCCCTAGTGTCCGTTTTAAATCACTGTCATAAAAAGAACTGTTGACCCTTCCCTCACTGTGCGCCGTGTTCTCAATCATCAGGTTAAAGTTTTCTTTGTTTCTCTGGAGATATCTGCGCGCACTGGTATCAGTTAACTTTAATGACTACGAGTACATGGTATCTGTATTGTTATCGGCCCGATACTGATACAGATATCGATATCGGTATCAGTATCGGTATCAGTATCGTGCATCCCTAGTAGTTATTAATGAATTGTTTGCCACCAGAACAGGATTGATTCTGGAGGTATTTATTTAGTGAAATGACTCCAGGTTTTTAAATCTTCAGGTTTATTTTTTAGCATCATTTTGGTTTTCCTTATTCTTCTCCAGAAATCCGTGAAAACTTGTGGTGCCTCGTTTTCTTTCTCCAGTTCCAGTCCAGCCTTTTTTCCACCTGTGAGCCGTTGTTAAGCTTCTCTAGCTTTCAGTCTTCAGCTGTGACTCATGTTTTCTTCGTCTTCCTGTAGAAGTTTTAGAGCTGAACTTCTGTTGTGCATTAGCAGCCCTCTATCTCTGGCTGTAGGCTGAAGCTCTCCATGCCAAAAGCCTGCTCTTCCTTTTGATTTGAACGACTGCAGTGCAGAACACGGAGCACAACAATGAAGCATTATCATTTAAATGCCTACAGTCATTACTGTGAGGTCAGTAAGAACTCTTGGCATCTGTCTAAAATGAGCAAATGGGAGAATGAATCCTGAGAAAGGCAGAATTCACTCCCTGCGGTGGGAGATTGACACCTAGTTTCTAGGCGCTCCAGGCAGCCTGTTTCCTCTTCACTGCCCAGTGAGCGACGGAGGAGTCGGGTGGATTTACAGGTCAGCTTTAGCACCGTTTTAATTAGCCTCTCTGTGTGTGTGTCTGTGTCCTCCAGATGGACCCGGTGCAGAAAGCTGTCCTCCATCACACCCTCGGCCTCCCGCCCACAGCCAAGAGGAAGCATGTGTCCTGCAGCGTCTGCCAGCTGAGGTTCAACTCACAGGTGAGCAGCTTTCTCTTCTGAACGGGAGTCAAAACAGAAACAGTCCTAAATCAGCTCCCAGATGGAGCTTCCTCTCTGTGTTGCCTGTACAAATGAGACAGTAGTTATAAGAATGACTTAGAAACGATTAGAAGCTCGTTTGCTTGGTGCTGCGTTCAGATCCAGTCCAGGGTTCAGTCCTCTGCAGGCGATGGTGCCGACTGTGCATCAGGACAAAGCTGACAGGTTGGCACTTTGTTAACTTTATGACTTCAGGAGCTTTAACAAAAGATCCAGGAAATACTGTGAGACCAGTTCTGAGACGACTAAAAGGTGATGGACAGCTGATTTATAGGAGACGTCTGCAGACGTCAGCCTTCTATCATCTCTCCTCTTCATGACTTCATGTTCCAGTCGGACTCCTTTACCTGAAGCTAATGGTCGACCTGAGGTGGAAACTAAAGGGCCGGGACACCACTTACAGTAAACGTGTTGATGGTTTAAAATCACAGAATTCTATTTTCATTGTAAAATTGACCCGTTTGTCTGTTTGTTGACACAAAGTGAATCAAGTCTTTAAAAGTGTGTCAGCAGAGTCAAACTGATTTCACACCGAGCCGAGCCAGAGCTCCAGGAGGGTTCTGGTCATCACCAGTAGCTTCAGTCCACAGCGATGCTGTAACACCTGAGTTCACTGCTCCCATCCTTAGTGAATTTATCCTCCGTTAAGACGTTTTAATAGCTCTGCTGCTGAAGTTCTGCTCACCGGTGGCGGTTGACTGAAACGTGTGATCGACGCTGTCGGTTTACTAGCAGCTAGCTCAAGAATCTGTCAGCATCTGAAACCAGCCTGCTGCACAGAAGGGATGGATTCAGACTTTGAGACAGATTGAGGAGCTTAGAGCTGCCTCCTGGTGGACTCCTTCCTATGGAGGAGTTTCAGATCGGAGACCCAGTGAGGAACTCTCCCTACACCAGCAGCAGCCTGAACCAGGCCAGATGGATTTCATGTGACGCCAAATTCTGACCTGACAGTCTGAACGTTAGAGACTCGTCAGACCTGGAGATGTTTCTCCAGTCTCACCTGGTCCAGTTCTGGTGACCTGTGAGAGTCGTAGCCTCGGTGTCCTGCTCTTCTTCTGCTGCTGCTGGAGGCCAACATGCGGTTCAGAGATGGACGGTGTTCTGCTTGGTTGGAATCAGCTGCTGTTGTAATCTAATCTCATTTATTTATTTGTCACATAAATAAAAACAAGACGAGTTCAAAACCAAAGTGCTGTAAAATGTAGAAACATAAAACAAGACCTAGACCTATGGGTGTAGATCGGCCTGGATGAGGCGACCGACGTGTCTCCACCAAAGATTTGACCCAAGGGTGCAGAAACAGGTCCACCAGTAAAACGTGCAGCCAGTGGACCAGCGTTAAAGCAGGAGCATCCAGTGTCATCAGACGCTAATCCATCTGCTGTGAACGCTGGAGGTTAGTGGTGGGACCAGGCTTCAGATGATCAGGCTTCATCTCAGAGCAGATTCACTGATCATCAGGGGAACTCCTGGAGCTGTCAGTCAGTCTGTGAGCGGCAGGTTCTCCTCAGGAGGGCTGTAACCGGGTCTGACCGGTCTAAAGAGGCTTTGGTTTGACTGGATCAAGTTGTTTATAAGCCGAGTCATAAACTGGTCTGGAGTCTGTAGATTGTGTGAATAATCAGTCTGCTCTGCCTCCTCTCAGGGAGTCTTTGATCACCTGTTTATCAGTTTGTACAAAGTCCTTAAAGTCGACATTAAAAGGACCCAAACACGCGCTGTGGAAACCAGGGAACTGTACCGGCATTAGAGCCGTTCCATCAGGATGTCTTCATGAAAGCTTTCATTAAAAAGACATGAAATATTCACATGATTGCTACGTTTAGTCAAAAGATAAAAGTGAAACTTTCAGACTTAATGGAGAGGTTTTTAATCGAGGGTGAAAATGTCTGAATAATCAGAAATAAATTAAATGAATACATCTACATTCCAGAAGTCAAGGGGCGAGAGACGGGGGACACCCTGGACAGGTCCCCGGTCCATCGCAGGGCCACAGAGACCAGCAGGACAAACAACCCGTCACACCTAGAGACAGGTTACAGTCACGTGTTTAGGGTTGTTTTCCTTTAGGCTAAATTCAGTCATACACTTTAATTACACCTGATCACATAGGTAGATACTAGGGGTGGAAGAAAAAACTGATATCACAATGTTTCATGTCACAATATCGATATTCTCAAATCACAATATTGATTTTTTAAATCAAAACTTTACATGCAAAAATGATCAGCTGTCAGAGTCGAGCAAAGAGCCGTAGTAAGAACTGTCCCTCAGAGAGACATCAGGAGTTCTGCAGGCTGTAACGTCCGAGTCAAATACTCTGAGCACATGTGACTAGTTACCATGACGACGTGGCATTAAAGGCTCCGTTTAGCATTAAGCTAATTGATTCAGCTCAGTGGGAAACTGAAGAGGCTACTTTTCTGTTCGGTAATATATCGCATCGCGTCTAGTCTCACGATATATCGCTACATACTGTAGGAGTATCGGGATGCAGAGGTTACAAAGCAAATTCTAACCAGTACACACCCCTAGTACACACACACACACACACACACACACACACACATACACACACACACACACACACACACACACACACACACACACAGTTGCATGATGGTATAGCTGGAAGCTCTGGTGCAGCAGGAACGTTGCAGGTTCAGTTCCCACCTGCAGCTCTTCTCGGTGGTTTTCCTGTGTGGGTTTCTTCCGGGCACTCCGGTTTTCTCCAGTGGACCAAAAACATGCATGTTAGTCTAATTGTTGCTAAATGAGTAAATATAACTGAATAAAACTGTAAGGTAGTGGTAATGTGTCGAGTTTATTCTCCTGTTTCGTCGGTAAAAGGGAGTCGTTTTGTTGCGTTGTGCAGGAGCTGAAGCAGAAATCATTTGAAGTTTCTTTTCTTTAACGGCAGAGCAGAGAGCTCAGTGGATATTCACTTTTAACATCGGCACACACAAAAAATGAAAGTAAGATCTGAGCTTAATGCTGCTAAGTGCTGCTTGTACTGTGAGGATCATTATAGGATGTAATGGTGAAAGAAGTTTTAAAACACCGTCAGTGACAGCCTGGGATTGTTTCTCCTGTCTGCTGTGGTACAGAGGGACACAACCACTTCCAATGGCTTCATCTCTTATTTTAGAGTTCCCAGTAAAGTGAGTTTCTCTCCCTTTGAAATGATGCTGCTGTAGATTAGACTTTAAATTAAACCTTGTTTATGAATCACATCAGTTTGATTTAAATGTCTCATAAACCTTGGTGACCAACACTGCTGTCATCAAGTTTTAGACGTTGCATCCTTTACTGGGTTGAATCACATTAATAACTTCAATGTATCAGGATCAATTCAGTCCAACAGAAACCTTCTTCTAATTATTGTGTGCATTTTTCTTCACTATGACATTGAGGATGTATATTTTGCAGCCAGTGAGCCATTTATCCCTAATTCCTTCAGTTTTTCTCCGTTCTGATACACGCCTGCAGCATCCATCCATTTGGATTCAGAGGGAATCTAAAGAACGCCCAGTGGGAACAGCTGTTTGCTGCACGCCGCTTTCAGGGGAGCGTTTATTGGAAGAATGAGCTGATTTAAATTGATTTAGTTTTTATTCCTGACATATTAGAGTCACTTAGACGTCTCAGACGACCGTGTTGCTGCCCTCACATTCCAGCGGCGTGTGTTTGATTCATTTTGGGGTCTGAACTCGCCCACAGGATTTCAGCTCGTAGCAGTGAAAACAACCAGAATGACCTCCATATTCTCCAACTGGGAGAAGAAAAGCCTCAACTCTACATCACTATAGATTTCTTTTGTGCCTTAAAGAAATCTATTTCCATAATTTAGACCCTCATGGCCGCTCTGACTGCAGGAGAGTGTGTACGCACGCCGTGAATCTGGGTCGTAAAGATTTATGACGGGCTAAAAACGGTGCATAAACTCAGCATCACAAAGAAGAGTGGAGACAACTCCATAAATAACAAACCACTGAGAGTCCAGAAGGAAAGGAGAGTGCTAATCTACCAGTGAGAGTACGGAGGTCATTTATCAAACAGGAACCAAAAATAACAGTTCATATAAAATAACATTAGAATGGATCAATCTAAAATAATCCACATGTAGTCGTAATATCATGAAAGGATTGTTTTAAACATTTAAACAGATTTGTTTTATTTCTCAGTCTGTTTTTATTGATGGTTTTCATGTTTATCATTAATTAGTCCCCATCTTTACCTAGGACATATCAATCAATCAATCAATCAATCAATCAATCAATCAATCAATCAATCAATCAATCAACCAATCAATCAATCAACCAATCAACCAATCAACCAATCAACCAATCAACCAATCAACCAATCAACCAATCAACCAACCAACCAACCAACCAACCAACCAACCAACCAACCAACCAACCAACCAACCAACCAACCAACCAACCAACCAACCAACCAACCAACCAACCAACCAACTATATAATCAACCATCCAATCAATCAACCATCTTATCAACCTATCAACTACATAATCATCCTATCAACCATCCAATCAACCAACCAACCAACCATACTGTACAATCATTAGTGGTGGGCCGTTAACGACGTTAACGGCTGCGTTATCGCCACACCCTTTATTGCATGACAAAATAAATATTGCTGTTAATCTAAATTGGGTTCCTGGGTCTGTACCAGACTCTGATCCTGATCCGAACCTGCAGCAAATCTAGGACCCGGTCCTGGTGAAGGAGGCGAGGCTCCCTCATGCACCTCCCAGTCCAGGTAAAGGTCCCCTGGTCCAGGTGAAGGTCCTGGACCAGGGGACCGGATCCAGTAGAAGTAGACATGCCCGGGAAACTCGACTCCTTCACCTGGATCCCTCACCTGGACCGGTGGACTGGGTCCAGGTGAAGGAGGCGTGTTCGGGAGACGCGCCTCCTTCCCCCGGTTCAGGACCTTCACCTGGATTGGGGGACCTTCACCTGGACCGGGAGGCGAGTGCAGGAGCTGTGAGAGTGCCCCTTTGGAGCTAAACTCGCTCCAACCTTGGCATACGCTCTCTCCTTCTGAACTGGACCGTACGAGGTTTGGAACCTGTGGCAGCTACTTGGTAGAGTTCACACAGAACTCCAACCATGCTCCTCATCAACAGGTCTGGACTGGCTGTCTGGGTTCCTGGTGGTTCCTGGTGAAGCGACAGTCTCAGCGGTGCACGCGCCTCTTGTTAATAAAGTGAATGTGGCAGCGCGCGCTGCTCAAACAACAGATGGACTCCTGTCTCTCAGATGGACTCCTGTCTCTCAGATGAACTCCTGTCCCTCAGATGGACTCCTGTCTCTCAGATGGACTCCTGTCTCTCAGATGGACTCCTGTCTCTCAGATGGACACCTGTCTCTCAGATGAACTCCTGTCCCTCAGATGGACTCCTGTCCCTCAGATGGACACCTGTCTCTCAGATGGACACCTGTCTCTCAGATGAACTCCTGTCTCTCAAATGGACTCCTGTCTCTCAGATGGACTCCTGTCCCTCAGATNCACCTGACCTCCGGTTGCCCTCGGTGATATGAACCCAAGCAGAGATCAGCTGACTGCGTCTGCCCACCAGCTGCTCATCATTCGCTCTCACAGACGTCAGTCCTCAAACAGTCGCTGCTGCGTTCAAACAGCTGCTCCTCATTTCTCTTCTCTCCCTTTTTATCTGTTATTTCAGATTTTTACTGTCATCAATCTTTACTGTTAAAATCTGGTGTAAAAACTAACACCATCTTTAAGTTTGTTTTTTATTCAAGTCGACACCGGGAACGTCTGCGTCACTTTGGAATGAAACTGAAAATATTTAGTTTGAACTTTAAAAAGCTGGTGAAGGTCTTGGTGAGCCCAGTGGGTTCAGCCTTTATCTGAACCCAACAGAACGTTACGTCTCATTTTTCTTCATACGTTTCCCGTCCCATAAGAGACGCTTGACTGCAGCTGAACACAGTGAAAGCTCCAGTCTCTACACAACAATCGTGGAGATGGATTCATCCTCCCACGCCGTGCCAGCACCTTTCCACTTCCTCCAGCCAACTGGTCCCTGCTGAGACGTTTCCAGAGACGGGCAGCTGCGTTTGTCCGTCCCTTAAAGCTCTGCAACCTGACGGCAGAAAGCAAACAACTTGTACATGTGTGTGACTCCTGTGCAGCAGACGGGCTTTTGTGTTTGTGTTCATGCTCTGGATTCAGGTTTTTATTTTTGTTAAATGAACAATGAATCCACCCTACAAACATTCTTTATCTGTGTGGGAGCAGCTGGGTTTCACTTGTGCCGTTATGTCGTGGGAAATTTCCTCACCAAAACACACTGTCAGAATAATGAGCGAAGCTGTGAAAGAGCGAGATATCAGGAGAGAGCGGACCTGAGGATCTCCACGAAGACAGAAAGGACTTCTAAAGTCCAACATTCACAACAAACACTCAGCGTGAGTGAGACTGGGGACATGGAGTTGTTTCATTCCATCTCTTCAGATAAGTCAGGCTAATCAGGACAAACTCCCAGTTTAACCAGAGGGAACGGAGTCGGTCCTCCACCAGGTTAATGGATGGTTTGACTGGTTTAATGGAAGCAATTCAGACCGCAGTAAAACTAAATGGATCCATCATCAGGTGTTTTGGAGCTGAAGACCCCGAAATACAAGGTAGAGAAAGGCAGTAGGATGATTTTTATTTTATTTTAAAGGAAACTAAAAGTGTTGCAGAGGCTGAATCAAATGAAAACTTCAAGTGGTTTGAACCAGAGAGAAAGTCTGATAGAAAGACTTTAAGAAGGCGAACCAAAACGACGAGGACTGAGTAAAAAACCGCAAGAAGTCTGGATCGATGCAGAGGGAGCAGGTGTGAGAATAAACCACAACCAGGTGTGCATGAAACAAGAGAAGGTAGGATAACACCTTAACTAAGGATAACTCCTTAACTAAGGATAACACCTTAACTTAGGATAACACCTTAACTTAGGATAACTCCTTAACTTAGGATAACACCTTCACTTAGGATAACACCTTAACTTAGGATAACTCCTTAACTTAGGATAACACCTTAACTAAGGATAACACCTTAACTTAGGATAACTCCTTAACTTAGGATAACACCTTAACTAAGGATAACACCTTAACTTAGGATAACTCCTTAACTTAGGATAACTCCTTAACTTAGGAAAACACCTTCACTTAGGAAAACACCTTCACTTAGGATAACACCTTCACTTAGGATAACACCTTCACTTAGGAAAACACCTTCACTTAGGAAAACACCTTCACTTAGGATAACACCTTCACTTAGGAAAACACCTTCACTTAGGAAAACACCTTAACTTAGGAAAACACCTTAACTTAGGAAAACACCTTCACTTAGGAAAACACCTTCACTTAGGAAAACACCTTAACTTAGGATAACTCCTTAACTTAGGAAAACACCTTAACTAAGGATAACGCCTTCACTTAGGATAACACCTTAACTTAGGATAACTCCTTAACTTAGGAAAACACCTTCACTTAGGATAACACCTTCACTTAGGAAAACACCTTCACTTAGGAAAACACCTTCACTTAGGAAAACACCTTCACTTAGGATAACACCTTCACTTAGGATAACACCTTCACTTAGGATAACACCTTCACTTAGGAAAACACCTTCACTTAGGAAAACACCTTCACTTAGGAAAACACCTTCACTTAGGAAAACACCTTAACTTAGGAAAACACCTTAACTTAGGATAACACCTTAACTAAGGATAACACCTTAACTTAGGATAACACCTTAATTTAGGATAACACCTTAACTTAGGATAACACCTTAACTTAGGATAACACCTTAATTTAGGATTACTCCTTAACTTAAACTTATAGATGGAAAAATGATGACAGCATTTAGGTTCAAACTCAGGTCATCTTATGCTGAGAATTGAAAACGTGCACTCTCAGGTGATCCAGTAAGATCTCACACAGTCGGCAGTCTGGGCTTGGTCTTAGCGCCCCCTAGTGTCCGTTTTAAATCACTGTCATAAAAAGAACTGTTGATCCTTCCCTCACTGTGCGCCGTGTTCTCAATCATCAGGTTAAAGTTTTCTTTGTTTCTCTGGAGATATCTGCGCGCACTGGTATCAGTTAACTTTAATGACTACGAGTACATGGTATCTGTATCGTTATCGGCCCGATACTGATACAGATATTGATATCGGTATCAGTATCGGTATCAGTATCGTGCATCCCTAGTAGTTATTAATGAATTGTTTGCCACCAGAACAGGATTGATTCTAGAGGTATTTATTTAGTGAAATGACTCCAGGTTTTTAAATCTTCAGGTTTATTTTTTAGCATCATTTTGGTTTTCCTTATTCTTCTCCAGAAATCCGTGAAAACTTGTGGTGCCTCGTTTTCTTTCTCCAGTTCCAGTCCAGCCTTTTTTCCACCTGTGAGCCGTTGTTAAGCTTCTCTAGCTTTCAGTCTTCAGCTGTGACTCATGTTTTCTTCGTCTTCCTGTAGAAGTTTTAGAGCTGAACTTCTGTTGTGCATTAGCAGCCCTCTATCTCTGGCTGTAGGCTGAAGCTCTCCATGCCAAAAGCCTGCTCTTCCTTTTGATTTGAACGACTGCAGTGCAGAACACGGAGCACAACAATGAAGCATTATCATTTAAATGCCTACAGTCATTACTGTGAGGTCAGTAAGAACTCTTGGCATCTGTCTAAAATGAGCAAATGGGAGAATGAATCCTGAGAAAGGCAGAATTCACTCCCTGCGGTGGGAGATTGACACCTAGTTTCTAGGCGCTCCAGGCAGCCTGTTTCCTCTTCACTGCCCAGTGAGCGACGGAGGAGTCGGGTGGATTTACAGGTCAGCTTTAGCACCGTTTTAATTAGCCTCTCTGTGTGTGTGTCTGTGTCCTCCAGATGGACCCGGTGCAGAAAGCTGTCCTCCATCACACCCTCGGCCTCCCGCCCACAGCCAAGAGGAAGCATGTGTCCTGCAGCGTCTGCCAGCTGAGGTTCAACTCACAGGTGAGCAGCTTTCTCTTCTGAACGGGAGTCAAAACAGAAACAGTCCTAAATCAGCTCCCAGATGGAGCTTCCTCTCTGTGTTGCCTGTACAAATGAGACAGTAGTTATAAGAATGACTTAGAAACGATTAGAAGCTCGTTTGCTTGGTGCTGCGTTCAGATCCAGTCCAGGGTTCAGTCCTCTGCAGGCGATGGTGCCGACTGTGCATCAGGACAAAGCTGACAGGTTGGCACTTTGTTAACTTTATGACTTCAGGAGCTTTAACAAAAGATCCAGGAAATACTGTGAGACCAGTTCTGAGACGACTAAAAGGTGATGGACAGCTGATTTATAGGAGACGTCTGCAGACGTCAGCCTTCTATCATCTCTCCTCTTCA
This sequence comes from Callopanchax toddi, assembly GCA_006937965.1. Classification (NCBI taxonomy): domain Eukaryota; kingdom Metazoa; phylum Chordata; class Actinopteri; order Cyprinodontiformes; family Nothobranchiidae; genus Callopanchax; species Callopanchax toddi. The sequence goes on along the minus strand of SSNR01000071.1, from coordinate 1,818,048 downwards.
TGACTTCATGTTCCAGTCGGACTCCTTTACCTGAAGCTAATGGTCGACCTGAGGTGGAAACTAAAGGGCCGGGACACCACTTACAGTAAACGTGTTGATGGTTTAAAATCACAGAATTCTATTTTCATTGTAAAATTGACCCGTTTGTCTGTTTGTTGACACAAAGTGAATCAAGTCTTTAAAAGTGTGTCAGCAGAGTCAAACTGATTTCACACCGAGCCGAGCCAGAGCTCCAGGAGGGTTCTGGTCGTCACCAGTAGCTTCAGTCCACAGCGATGCTGTAACACCTGAGTTC
>SSNR01000071.1:1797527-1817167 GCA_006937965.1 Callopanchax toddi | reverse complement strand
TCAATCCCTTAAAGGCATCAAAAACTACGACATCCACTACGACGGCACCAGTAGGACGCTGGCTGATGTCCTGTTGAGGCTGAAGTCTTCTGCTTAGGTTTTGGTTTTTGTTCTTTTTTGTTATTTTTTGTTTTTCTTTCTTTCTTTCTGTCATTTCATTTTTGTCTTTTATTTGATTTGATTTTTATCTTTATTTTTAATCTTATCTATTTAACCCTTATTTTTTGTCTTTTAGATTATTTTTTATCTTTTTTTTAATCTCTTATATTTGTATTGAACCTATCTTTTGTGTTTTATATAACTTTTTATCTTCTTTATTTTTTCCTATCTTATCTATCTATTGAACCTCTTTTTTGTCTTTTACTTTATTTTTGTTATTGTTACGATCTCCCATCTTCAGACCCGATTCTTCCTCCTGTCAGCTCCAGCTGACAGTGACAGCTCCTGGCTCCGCCCCCTGTCGCCGGAGCAACACGCTGAGATCGCCCAGCTGCAGAGCATTACGCAATCATCTCCGCGTGTTCATAAGCAGGGAGCGGTCAGCCATTCGGGGGGAAACTAAGCAGACTAAGTTCTGGTGAATAGTTCTCCCCCCCTTGGTAGCTGAACCATTTGATTCTTGCGCGTTTCGTAGTTTACTCTTTTCTAGCTTCGTAGTCCGGCAGTTTTGTTTTGTAAGTTTAGTATTCGTAGTCGCCTGCCGTTTATTTTCTGTGTTGCTTTAATTGCCACAGACTCCTTTAGTTATATTTAAAACTCCCTTAGTTATCCTTTGATATTAGTAGCGTTTATCGCCTTCCTTTGTTATTTGTAGTTTATCATAGTGCGTTTGTTTTGTTGTTACTTACCCTTTTGTGGTATTTATAGCGTTAATCGCCTACTTTAGTTCATTGTAATCTCCCTTAGTTATTATATTATCTTTATCTTGTTATCGAACCTCTTTTAGAGAGCGTTCTTAGTTTAGGCCATTTTGTTTTATTAGTTTAGTTAGAGTTTTTCCCCTTTTCGGGTGATTTTTCGTTAGGAGCGATTTTTAGTTCGTTTATCTTTTTGCAGCACCTCCTCTGCCTGATTAATAATAATAAAATATTCTGATAATTCGTACTTTGAGTTTCTGGCCTTTTGTGTTAGTCCTCCTTTTGTGTACTACTCCTAGACCCTTTTAGGGGGACGTAACATAGTGGGGGCTCGTCCGGGATCCTTTTGGATCCTTTACCCCTCGCAGTAAAGGTAAAGTGCGATTATTATTATTATCCTTTATTATTATCTTTTCAGGATTATCTTGTGGAGGCGTTGCTGTTCGCGGTGAGTTCTGTGATTGCTTTAAACATGCCTATGTTTAACCTTAAAACCTTTTTAGAGGCCCCCTCTCGTGAGCTGCTCGAGGACTGCCGTAAGCGTGAGTTGGTGGAAATAGCAACCCACTTAGGCATCCCCGGGGCTCAGCAGATACTGAAGGCGGACCTGAAGGATAAGGTGCTCTCGGCTTTGGAGCAGGAAGGACTGTTCCCTNCACACACACACACACACACACACACACACACACACAGTTGCATGATGGTATAGCTGGAAGCTCTGGTGCAGCAGGAACGTTGCAGGTTCAGTTCCCACCTGCAGCTCTTCTCGGTGGTTTTCCTGTGTGGGTTTCTTCCGGGCACTCCGGTTTTCTCCAGTGGACCAAAAACATGCATGTTAGTCTAATTGTTGCTAAATGAGTAAATATAACTGAATAAAACTGTAAGGTAGTGGTAATGTGTCGAGTTTATTCTCCTGTTTCGTCGGTAAAAGGGAGTCGTTTTGTTGCGTTGTGCAGGAGCTGAAGCAGAAATCATTTGAAGTTTCTTTTCTTTAACGGCAGAGCAGAGAGCTCAGTGGATATTCACTTTTAACATCGGCACACACAAAAAATGAAAGTAAGATCTGAGCTTAATGCTGCTAAGTGCTGCTTGTACTGTGAGGATCATTATAGGATGTAATGGTGAAGGAAGTTTTAAAACACCGTCAGTGACAGCCTGGGATTGTTTCTCCTGTCTGCTGTGGTACAGAGGGACACAACCACTTCCAATGGCTTCATCTCTTATTTTAGAGTTCCCAGTAAAGTGAGTTTCTCTCCCTTTGAAATGATGCTGCTGTAGATTAGACTTTAAATTAAACCTTGTTTATGAATCACATCAGTTTGATTTAAATGTCTCATAAACCTTGGTGACCAACACTGCTGTCATCAAGTTTTAGACGTTGCATCCTTTACTGGGTTGAATCACATTAATAACTTCAATGTATCAGGATCAATTCAGTCCAACAGAAACCTTCTTCTAATTATTGTGTGCATTTTTCTTCACTACGACATTGAGGATGTATATTTTGCAGCCAGTGAGCCATTTATCCCTAATTCCTTCAGTTTTTCTCCGTTCTGATACACGCCTGCAGCATCCATCCATTTGGATTCAGAGGGAATCTAAAGAACGCCCAGTGGGAACAGCTGTTTGCTGCACGCCGCTTTCAGGGGAGCGTTTATTGGAAGAATGAGCTGATTTAAATTGATTTAGTTTTTATTCCTGACATATTAGAGTCACTTAGACGTCTCAGACGACCGTGTTGCTGCCCTCACATTCCAGCGGCGTGTGTTTGATTCATTTTGGGGTCTGAACTCGCCCACAGGATTTCAGCTCGTAGCAGTGAAAACAACCAGAATGACCTCCATATTCTCCAACTGGAAGAAGAAAAGCCTCAACTCTACATCACTATAGATTTCTTTTGTGCCTTAAAGAAATCTATTTCCATAATTTAGACCCTCATGGCCGCTCTGACTGCAGGAGAGTGTGTACGCACGCCGTGAATCTGGGTCGTAAAGATTTATGACGGGCTAAAAACGGTGCATAAACTCAGCATCACAAAGAAGAGTGGAGACAACTCCATAAATAACAAACCACTGAGAGTCCAGAAGGAAAGGAGAGTGCTAATCTACCAGTGAGAATACGGAGGTCATTTATCAAACAGGAACCAAAAATAACAGTTCATATAAAATAACATTAGAATGGATCAATCTAAAATAATCCACATGTAGTCGTAATATCATGAAAGGATTGTTTTAAACATTTAAACAGATTTGTTTTATTTCTCAGTCTGTTTTTATTGATGTTTACATGTTTATCATTAATTAGTCCCCATCTTTACCTAGGACATATCAATCAATCAATCAATCAATCAATCAATCAATCAATCAATCAATCAATCAAGTCCTAACATTCCTTTAGATTCTCAACAGCCAGCTTTCATGCAGGTCTGAGACCAGGATCAGGTCATGTTGAGGGAATCCTGAGTTTAATACGTCACAAGCAGGGCCGGATCTAGCAGCCCCACTAAGGGGGGCAGGTAGAACATCGGGGGGGGGGGGGCAGTCTGGACATGCTAAGAATGTTTTGGTCATCACACACACCCCCCCCCCCCCCTCAATCCCTTAAAGGCATCAAAAACTACGACATCCACTACGACGGCACCAGTAGGACGCTGGCTGATGTCCTGTTGAGGCTGAAGTCTTCTGCTTAGGTTTTGGTTTTTGTTCTTTTTTGTTATTTTTTGTTTTTCTTTCTTTCTTTCTGTCATTTCATTTTTGTCTTTTATTTGATTTGATTTTTATCTTTATTTTTAATCTTATCTATTTAACCCTTATTTTTTGTCTTTTAGATTATTTTTTATCTTTTTTTTAATCTCTTATTTGTATTGAACCTATCTTTTGTGTTTTATATAACTTTTTATCTTCTTTATTTTTTCCTATCTTATCTATCTATTGAACCTCTTTTTTGTCTTTTACTTTATTTTTGTTATTTTTATCCATATATCCTTTATCCATTTTCTATTGTTTATTGTATTTCTGTCTTTTTTGTATACTGTTTGTTGTTTTTATTTCTTTATGGCTTATATAAGCAGCCTGGGCAGAATGAGCGCGTATTCTTCCCAAAATGACGCTTGGGGAAAACCAGAGCTGTGGGTTGTGACGGTGCTGCTGCGTTCAAACCGGTGATCTCATCACCCGCCGCGGCCAAACCGGGCTGAGAGCGACAGGGACAGCGGGGATGGCCGTGCTCGTGCAACTCGAATTAGGTGTACTGCACTGAGAACGGGGGATAGAGTCGGTGGCTAGTGAAGGAGCAGTCCCACCCGACGAGTCGGGTAACATTTCGGTCTCTGCTGCTAACGCCAACTGCTAGCTTTAGCTTTAGCAATCAGAAATCTCCACATGGTCGACTCGACTCTTTTCAAATACTAAAGAGAGTGACACGGAGAGAATGAGAACCCTTCGGGGGAGAAAGAGTAACCAAACAACTCCGGTAAAAGACAGCAGAAGAAAAGAAAACTCCAGAACCGTGGCTCAGCTAACTGAAACTGAGCAGCGACAACGAAGTCCAGCGACTGGCCACGCCCTCCCTGTGCATCTACCAATCAGTAGCTACTTTGAATGAGGACAAACGGAAGAGAGCGCTCACTCTGACCGTTTTTCACTGAAATATTTTTGAAATTTGTTATTTCTATATGCAGTCGCGTTTTGGGGGGGGGGCAATGCCCCCCCTTGCCTACATCCGGGCCCGCCGGCCGCTCTACCTACTGAGCTCCACGCCGCCCTGTATTTGGGTCTGGGTCACGGGTCAGCATCCCAAGGAGGCATTTCTAAAAAAGTATAAAAGAAAAATGAAGTTTGAAGCTCCGTCACTTGAGGGTTGACAGTATTTTTCTTTAGTTGAACCACAGAGTTAAATCTAGAGTTGTTGTGTATTCTCACATATGTTGAGACTTTTTTGTAATATCTGTCATTTAAAAATGTCAAAGTTCAACAACACCAGTTAATATATTTTAACTCACTTTGTGTTTGCAGCAAGCTGAGAACAAAATATCAGGCCCGTAGAAAACGTTGACTCCTCTTTCCGGTCGGATTTAAAGTCGACCTCTCGTTTCCACCAGCTGCTCCAGGTCCTTCAGTAACGCCGGGTTGTTTCCTCCTCCTGAAAGGAAAACAGATGATTCCATTCCTAGTTTTAATAATTCATGTTCCAGACTGGAATTCTGACAACACTTCCGTTGCATTGCTCTAATGAAAGAGGAAACGCTGAGCATTAAACACCCATCCATATTCCAGGAGTCTCAGGACAAAGTGTAAGTTATGCGCTGGTACCTGGAGGGTGATGGATGCTGGGTAATATGAAGAGTTTTCATGCCAGAACAAGACGTGCACTCTGTTTAAAAAGTGATGCTTCATCCAGGAACACTCCTGAGAATAACTGTTTAAGACTGTCCAACTTCTTCACAGTCTCTGCCAGCAGAATGACTGAGACGGGAAGAGATGGCAGCCTGACGCCCCTCGTGTAATGAAACGTCTTGTTTCATTACATTAACTTGTCACAAACACCTTCTCCAGTCATCCTGCAGAGCTCACAATCAATAGGACCAAAACGAAGCCGAGTGCCGTAAACGCTCGAAGCTATTCCTCACATCGTGAGATTATTTCACTAAAACAATTCACAGCAAATATTCAGAAGAGACGAGGTTTCATTAGAACGTAAACGCTAACCAGAATGCTGTTTGTTCAGCTGTGGACTATAAATAAAATCCTCTTTGGGCAACTCGAGGACGGCTGACTAATTTATTCCAAGAGGCAGTGGCGTCCCTCCTTGATGCTTTCCTTCCTGCCACAGGCAAAGCATGCTGGGAAATGTGTGGCGATAAACAAGGACAGCTCAAAGTCTCTGCATACGCCTGGATCTGTGGAGAAGGTGGATCTACGTGTTCAGACTGAGAAACCAACTCCAGGGGTCACACATCACTGACATCTGGGTTTCATTTGTTTAATATTAAAGAAATTAGAGTGGTCAAGTCACAGGATTAAAAGAGAGAATATTCATGAGATGGATGGATTTGGATTCCTTTTAAAGGCTCAATAAATAATGCAAAATTCCTCAAGAAACGTCCTTTTTTAAAGGTCTAGTCAAAATGTGATACGGCACATTTTAGCCTCCATATGTTAGTGAAGGGCCTGAACTTTACAGGAAGAAGAAACTAATAAAGAAAATCAGAGGCAGATACAAACAAATGAAACGGTTTCAAACTTCTATTCCTCCAGATGACCTGCTCATTAAAGGGTTAACGACAGCGGTGTGTGGACTGACGGGAAGAGGTGTGTTCAGACTCTGTGCTGGCTTTTAGAAATCAGAGCAGCTAATGGCTGATTTCTGTTTCCGCCCTTATTTTTAAATGATGCATTTATTTGATCATTCATAGTGGTTGGACTCTAATTAAAAAGTAATCAAATTAATTAGAGGCTTTGTAATTATTAATCTCAATTAATTGCATTTTATTAGTACAAGAAAATTATCCCCCTAAAAGCAATTTTTTTATTTCAAATATTTTTAGTGGGAGTCAGAATCAAATAATAGTAGAAAAAAACTGCATTTAAATTCAAAACAAGTAGAAAAACAAAACAATTGGTTAAAATTGGACAGATCTAAAAGTGCAGAACTTTATTATTTTATTATCAGGTTATTAATGCCAGGCTCGTTTAACTGGAGCACAAACATCATTTAATGTAGCGTAGCAGTTAGCATTAGCTGTAGTAGTTAGCATTAGCTGTAGTAGTTAGCATTAGCCGTAGCAGTTAGCATTAGCCGTAGCAGTTAGCATTAGCCGTAGCAGTTAGCATTAGCTGTAGTAGTTAGCATTAGCTGTAGTAGTTAGCATTAGCCGTAGCAGTTAGCATTAGCCGTAGCAGTTAGCATTAGCCGTCGTAGTTAGCATTTGCCGTAGTAGTTAGCATTTGCCGTAGTAGTTAGCATTAGCCGCAGTAGTTAGCATTAGCCATAGTAGTTAGCATTAGCGCTAGCTCCACCAAGTCAGTAAAACATGAGCTAAACGCTAGAGACTCACAATAAATGACAGATAATTAAACCTACTACCACACCATTTATCATCACACGGGCCCTGTCCCAATACCCACACTTCCACCCTACGGTTTCTATGAAGTGCACTTGGAATTATGGGTAATGGGTTAGGGTTGCATAGCAAGGGTGAAGAGGGGGCAGGGACAAGGTCCAGAGTCTCCACCCAGGAGAATCGGGACACCCTAAGCACTCGCGCACCTCCACGGGAACGCGCAACTGAGGGGCGCGAGGGTGGAAGTGCGAGTATTGTGACAGGACCACACTCGAAACCAGAAACGTCCGTCACAAAACAAAACACGGCTGGAACTCAGAACCAAACATTAGTTCTGTTTGCATCCAACACAAGCTGCGACAAATAGCGTTTTTAAAATTAATGTTTTTTTTCTAATTAATTAATTAAAATTACCGTGTTAAACTTCCCTCCACTAATAATTTATGTTAAAATATATTTAATTATTCTGGTTTTAAATGTTGTGGTTTTTAGTGATTTAATCCTGGACCTTGATAATAATCCGCTCACATTTCATTGATGCTCAAAGGAATCTCAGAAGAGTGCAGGCTAGTGTGAGGTGCCCACAGATATGCCTGAGTTTTATTTAGCTCTGTAATTTACAAACCGATCAGTGGTCTACCTCTGCTGGTCTGACACAACTTTAATGTGATGTTTCGTAGGTTTAAATGGTTTTTATTGAATAAAGCTCAATGATTGACAGAAGAGGTCTCCATAAATTGAAGGATTAGAAGAAATCCAGCGGTTTTCGAGGTGCCTGAAGCGGGTTTACAGGATCTGGCTTTGGTTTCACTTCTGGCTCTTTATCTTGGACTGAGATCCTGTTCCTGGATTTCCCTACTCATTCACTCGTGTCCTGTTTGGATCATGGAACGATGACTCTTTTCCCCCAAAAAATAAAAATATGATGGTTTCTAAACAAGATGCACTTTTATGTATTTTTGATTCTAAAACTGACCAAGAAACTGAAACTTTCTGAATTAAAATAGATCAAATGTGTTGATGTGTTTTAGAAGTTGATCATATTTTCATATCAGTCTGTATTTATCTGTTAAGTCTGGCCTGTTTGTTCCCTCCACAGAGCCAGGCCTTGGCCCACTACAAGGGCACCAAACACGCCAAGAAGCTAAAAGCCCTGAAAACCCCGAAGAGTAAGCTTAAAGGCTCAGCGGTCACCAAGGAAACCGCCAACCAGGAGATGGCCAAGGGCATCAACACCTCTCAGATCCCCAACGGCACCGACAGGAAAGGTCTGTTTTCCTGCCGTCCACACATTCCCGACGCTCGTCTGTAGATTTAGACAGCTGCTGCTCTTCAGTGGAGCTAAACACAAAACGCTTCAGGACCTGGATGAACCTGCTGTTGGTCGTCTCATTGGTTGGTTTGTCAAACCCAGTGATTTAGACGATTTTAGACATTCACTTGAGTCACTGGTTAGGAGTTTTCAGAGCAATAACCAGCAACAGACTTACCCACAGTCCAGTTAGTCCAAACTAACCAGCCCATACACCGAACTTCATTTAGTATTGTAGGTTTTCCTTAAGGTTTGCTCATCGTCCACGTCTTCGTGAGCCGACTCCGTAACGTGATATTCTTCGTGCTGCAGCCAGACAGTCATCTTGGCCACGTGTTTGCTGACAAATATTCTCTGTGGGTTTATTTTCATTGCGTACAGCATGTTTTAAAAGGTAAACAAAAAGTAGCTGCAACTTCCAGCAACTGATGGGAACCAGATGGGATTATTTAATCTTCCAAACTGGCAACCGAAAGCTCTGCCGAGGCTTCCTGCTCGCCTCCAGAACTAATATTATTTAACGGATAACATGATCATCTTTGAGCCTATTGAAAAAAGAAGGTCTTTAAAAATAGAAACCACTCTGAAATAACTCAGAAAACACTCCTGCAACTCATTGTGATCCGAGTCTGATCAGTGTACTTATTATATGAAGTTTATTGTAAGCAATATGGGTTATTAGAGTGAGTTTCAGTTCATTTATAAAGCTTCAGTCGACAATCAAAGGCGTCCCAAAGTGCTGAACAACAAATCCACTGAGTATCAGGGTTACATCAGGTGAAGTGGAGACCAGAACCAGGCTGGGGTCTGAGAGGACCCGAATACACAAACACAGCTTAGCACCAGCCATCGTTTCTTTAGAAGATACAGAAAACAGAGTTGATAGAAAAAACTGTGAATTCAAACCTGAAGAGTGAAGACAGCAGAGCCTGGAGGTGTGGCCAGTTAGTCCTCTAACGGTCTGTTCACACTTTCAACGCAGGCAGTGATGTAGAATTCATCATACCTGTCCGCTAGCGTCGCCCAACCTGTGGACGTACCCGACTCTGCTGCAGTACCTGCTCTGGCCACGTGGGGCGCCATAGATAAGATGGACAGAGGAGACCAGGGGTCAAACCAGGAGAGGAGGAAGAAGAAGAAGATCAGACTTTGATTGTTATTTGGATGATTTATTAGTCAGAAAACACATAATGTAAAAAATCAGCATCGTTTCTGCCTCATGGACGTAAACTGGAGGCGCTCCTTCAAACTTTGATCAGAGCGTTTTGATAATCCGAGGGAGATCCAGCGCCGCTGACTTTACATCGACACTTATTCTTTTTCTGTTGAAGTAAAAACATCATCATATCCTGAAGCTTTAAGTCTGCCACCAGGCGTACTCCAGACTTTTATTGCTGCTGATCAAATGTCAAACCCCTACTAAAACATCTCCTAAGCTCTTTATTTTTTAACTTTCATCCTTGAGAGCTCTGTGGGGATTCTGCCTCCACACACTGCAGGTGCTCTCCACTTCTGAAATATTCATAATATAAAAATGAATTCATTTGATCATCAGCCCTGAAAATGTGCCTTCATTTCCAAAAACTGAGCTGAACTAACTAAGAGTTAAAGTACACACGCTCTGTTTAAAGTACTACTCAACACTTATGTGTTTGGTAATGTGAAGTAGTTTGATTTCACTGATTACCTGTTTATTTTACAGACTGTTTGCTCCTTTATTCAGAGCCTAAGTTGATGTGAACTAGGAGGCGTTCATGTACTGTTGGTAAAAATGAGATGTAGGGATTTAAAGACGTTTCCTGATGAGACTTAACCCTCAGGCTTCATTCTAATTTACTCTGCTCCTGAGTCTTTAGTGGACAAAAACGTCCGCTCATAGAAGTGGCTATAAAAACTGTATACATTCATATTTTTTTTCATAGATCTGTTAAACAACTTCAGCCCTGCTCAAACATCTAAAAACTTCAATCATTTTGAGGATTTTAACCCTCGAAATGCCAGTTTGAATACTCAAAGTCATCGATGTAATTTATGAAGAAAAAAAACACTAAACATGAGTTATTTTCTAAAAAAATTATTTTTTGTGCCCGGGGCATTTATTACAAATCAGTCATGGTTATGTCATAAAATATCTAAAATTTTGAATTGTTTGCATTTATAGTTTTTGCGTAGCGACAGAGGGGTGGATAGACGAGGGGTGGATAGATGCGGGGTGGATAGATGCGGGGTGGATAGATATGGGGTGGATAGATGCGGGGTGGATAGATGCGGGGTGGATAGATGCGGGGTGGATAGATGCGGGGTGGATAGATGCGGGGTGGATAGATGCGGGGTGGATAGATGCTGCTTTAGGGAGTCGTCAGAGGTGGAAGCAGCAGGAAACCTGAGCTCTGCTTCAAAAAGCTCGTTGTGTTCTTAGATGTAAGGTGGAAACAATGTGTCCTGATTACTGCTTCTGTTTTTAGAAATAAGTCTGAGTGTTTCCTGACAATAATACGTGTTCGTCATTAGCTATTAAACTAAAAACATGTTGCAGAGCTCTCTGGAAAATGTGAAATTTGTACAAATCTATAAAAGAAAAGAAATGGCAGACCCACCGCGGTTAGCGAACAATACGAGTGTCAAAAAGGAGGCTGATTACACAAAGCTACTTGTTGGGCTTTGTAACCAACGCAGAAACAAAAGCCTCTTTGTGTTTCTGCTCCTGTAAAAGAACGCACAGCGCTTCAAATAGTTTGGATTCATTTTGAAATATTTCATTATACTTAGAAAAACTCCAACTGGAGACACAATGCTCCGATAACGTTTCCTTTCAGTGAGTTAAATTACAGACTAGCATCAGAAAACTGGACTCGTCCTGTTTGCTCAGAACATAAACATCTAGCTGAGCGCTACGTGGGGTGACTGAGGGCTTTAACTTCCCTGAACCTGATTCTCAGAAACACCTCCAGGAATGGGATCAGCACATCCTGATGTGGACCAGGACAACGGTCAAGGGTCTGATCTGTAGATTAATGAAGCTCCGGCTCCAGGTTAAGAACTCCTCACTCTTATTTCTGCTCAAATAAAAAAACTAAATAATGAAAACATCTGTTATGAACCCAGAAGGAAACACGCTGACTTTGATGAAGATGTTTTTACTCATCTTAACTCAGGGACTCTGGTGGATCTTAGATTGTTGATTCATCCTTCAGGTTTTAGTTTTATTGCCTAAAAGAATCTTCTTCGTTTCGTCAGGATGCTTTACTTTGCAGCTTTATTCTCTTTGAACATGAGATTCTCAGGTTTAAGGGATTAACCTGCAGTGAAACAAAGAGGTCGGCCATTTCCCCAGACTCTGTTTACCTGCAGCAACATGGCCGACGTTCTGCTGAGAACACAGGAGAACGTCGTGTTGCTCAGGCAAACCGCAACGAGGGTTCTGAATATTCTGTTGTTGTGGGTCTTAAACATGGTTTTTATAACTTACTACTTGTGCAAGTCCAGGTTAACTTTATACAAAATAATAAAAAGAAACAAAAGAAAAGACTAAACAAATGATAAAAACCTGCACTACTTTAACCAACAGGACCTGTATTTACAGCTTTATTCCCCTGTTAGAGGAAGGATCCAACGCTGGACTCATCATAGGGACACTACCAACGCCTCTACCTGGGATTCTGACGGAGCCTCGTCTACCTCTGACACCTCTCCTCATCAGAAACAAACGTTTAACCTCCACCGTTGTTCCCCTGTTCGCTCCTGGAAGCGTATCTTCCTCCCAGCTGGACTCAGCTGTCTTCTTCCCTTTTGTCCTTCTTCTTGTCCTGAGCTTCTTTCAACAACATTCCTCTCACCTCTGAAGCTTAAAGCCACTTTAAACTTTATTATTTCATTTTCCTGGCTTGAAGAGAACTGCTTCCTGTTTGTGGGTTTGTGTGCAGCTCCTACAGAGAGCCGTGCTCTGTGACCCTACAGGGCCTGGTTCAGGTTAGGGGTTTTCCACACGCGTGTCATCATAACACAGCGAAAGGTTCAACTCCTGTGAGAATTTCTCCCTGATTCTCCAAACGGAGATCACTTTGACTGCCGCTAACACTCCTACTGCTCTCATCTACCTCACACAGCCAGACTTACAGAAACCTTCAGTGAGCTTAGACCTGCTCAGCTCGGCGCTGCAGACGGTCTTACTACAGAGTGAAAACACATCATGACAGGACAGCCTCAGACTGGTGGTGCATGTTTCCCGAGACGGATGAGCAGCTGGTAACGTGGTAGATTTTACCCGGATGACTCAGCAGCAGCAGCCTGTTAGGTTTGGTGTCCTTACAGCAGCAGCACAGAGAGTAGAGGTGGAGAGAAGTGCCCACAGCACGGCCCCCATCTCTCAGTTCCAGTCCAGCGCCTGAGGAAATGTACCCTGATATTAGCTATTAAAGAGCAGATTGTCAGGGGAGCCATGCCAGCACTGACAGCAGCTGTAGAGCAGAGCAGGCTGCAGCAGGGAGGAGGGTCGCTCTGCTGGGCTTTTCTTTATTTCCCTCCACAATCAGCCTTTCACCTCACTGAAAAACTACTTCCTGTCTTCTGTCTGCATGTCTGCTTGGAAATAATCAGTCAAAACCACCGGAGACGACACAAACCAGGATGCAGCAGATGTTCTGACTGGTGAGGACTTTAGAGGAACTGGAACGTTGATGAGAACAGAGAACGTCTGATGTTCTGCACAAAGAGGAGCGTGGAACCCCGGGCTGGCTGGACGCTTCAGAGATCAAACGTAGACTCAAACCGCTGTAATCAGGTTAAATAGGCTCCGCCCTCCTATGACATCATACGTGATGTGACATCTAAGGAGCTAAACCGTTACAGAACACCATAAACAGTCATCCTGAAGCTCCTGGTGGAAACGTCACTGTGGAGGAACGTTGTCCCACTGGTGTCCACCATGGAGGACGGCCAGGACCTCTAACCCTGGAGGACGGCCAGGACCTCTAACCCTGGAGGACGGCCAGGACCTCTAACCCTGGAGGACCTCTAACCCTGGAGGACGGCCAGGACGTCTAACACTGTGAGGACAGCCAGGACCTCTAACCCTGGAGGACCTCTAACCCTGGAGGACCTCTAACCCTGGAGGACGGCCAGGACGTCTAACACTGTGAGGACGGCCAGGACCTCTAACCCTGGAGGACAACCAGGACCTCTAACCCTGGAGGACGGCCAGGACGTCTAACCCTGGAGGACAACCAGGACCTCTAACCCTGGAGGACGGCCAGGACGTCTAACCCTGGAGGACCTCTAACCCTGGAGGACCTCTAACCTTGGAGGACAACCAGGACCTCTAACCCTGGAGGACCTCTAACCCTGGAGGACTGCGTCAGATCTCTGGTTCCTTTAGAACAGGTCCTGAGGTGCTGCTGTTTCAGGGCTTTGAGCCTCCAGCTGAGTGGTGTATCAGCTGTAGAAGTCCAGTGGGTCGGTACTTCTAGCTGGTCTAGTGAACACTGAGGTTTTAAATGGAAACATCAGAGCTGAGCGTTTGGTGACATCACTGACTTCATCAGACCGCGGTCCCCGTGAGGAGAAGGCTGACGGTCCACTCCAGGATCTACGGTGGATTCTTTCTGTTTCTGAGAGAAACCTGCTGCTGGAAAGACTTCAGTCTCTGATTAAAAACCCCAAACCTGACGTGTGAATGATCACGGCCTCATCAGGTCAGACGGTCTCTCCTCACCTGCTGCTCGGACGTTAGAGGGAAGGAATCTGACAGAACTCCGGTGTTGTGACGGATTCAGTCCGTTCAGTTTTGACAGCATATAATAATTAAAGGGTCTAATCAGCTTCATTTAAGGAGGTAATCTCCGGGGGAAGCGAAGCAGAGTGGACAGCGTTTCCCTCTGTCCCCACGGGGAGCATCGGGGGATGAGGTCGCGTCCCGTTTCTTTCAGAGGGTCACAGCCCCGTCCTGGGCCGCCTCTCTTTCAATCCCCTTCCTCTTTGTTGCCTTCACATCTCCCATCTTCTCCATTTCTCTCTTTAATTGTGTTTTTACTCACCTTTAATCTCATCTCCTAGCTTCTCTTCTCACTTGTTTTTTATTTGGGTCTCAAACTTTGCCTACTTTTCATTCAACTCGTCGGTCAACCTTTCTATCGTTCTATCACCTGCCCTCAATCTCTACATCTTTATTTCTCTCCCTCTGCCGTCGGGGCTCCACTCCACTCGCCCATACCACCTTTAGATTGATCACAGTCATTACCTCCATTAATGAGAGGGGATTGAGTTCTTAACTGGGCCGTTAGGTCACACTGACTGGGGATATGGATTACTGGAGGCTTCCCAGAATGCCGGGCGTCCAAGGCCAGCCAAAGTACACTTTAATCACCTTCCCCTCCAACATCAAATGGCTCTTTAATGACGGCGTGGTGGATGGGTTCACCCCGACACAAGGGCAGGTCGTCATGCCGACCAGCTCCTGTTGGAGGCAGATGGTTGAAGACAGAAGTTACAGCTGATTCGTTCATAGAGGTTCTGACTCAGCTGCTGCATTCAGAGGTCAGAAAACAACAAATTAAAACAATATATAATAAACTGAATGAGAGCAAATCAGTTCAGTTGTAACTGATCATTCTCTCTCTCTTCATGGTGCAGGAAAAGCTACCAAATCTCTTCAGGCTCAGATTGAACCTCAGTCCTGGTGTTTTCATCAACATCTGGATGAAGAGTCCAACTTTCTGAACATCTAAAGCTCTGACTGCCGTTTCTCCTGATCATGATCAGATCTTAGTCTGCTTCATTCTGACCCGTACATTAATCAGATATCCAACTCAAACGGTAAAACCAGAGATGTGTCGTCGTAGTGATCCCATTCTGCTAAATCCACTTCCTAAAGCTCTTCTAACAGGTCCCAGAGACTGTCTGAGGCCCAGAAGTCTTCAAAGACTTTCACTTCCTGATTCTCCAGGGGCGTGGACTTGCTCCTGACGTTGGTGGGGACAGGACGAGACGTGCCGGGTTTGGGGGGGTTTGAACACGAGGTGTTAGGGTTCAGACCTTGGGTCAGAACCAGTCCTCCTCCGTGGGTAACAGCCTCAGGTCCTCTGTTAAATTTAAATCCTGGACTTTAGTGTTTTCTGTCATTTAGAAAAGATCAGGAATCGTGTCTGCCCTGCAGGGCCCTGATTGGATAAAAGGCCTTTAAAGTGATAAGATGCAGTTTTGCTTGTTTTGGGCGCCCTCTGGTGTCCGTTTTAAATCACTGCATTACACAAGTTAGCATATTGTTTCAGCTTCTAAACGCCTAAATCTACCTGTTGAAACGTCTCCTCAGCCTTCATAGCTTTCTACAGGAGCGGTTATTTACTCCTTCAAAGAAATCAGCTGTGTTCAAGCAGGGAGAGATTGAAAAAATCAGGAATCATGAGATAAAACACTCCAGAGCTAGCATAACAGCTAGCCACTTTGGGTTAGCCTAACCCTCGTGAGACACGTGACTTCCTGGGTACCGTGACGGAGACGGAGATCTTGCAATCGTGGTATTCTGGATCTAACCACCAGATGGGGCTAAGTGACTTTTCATTAAAGCGGCTCTCTGGAGCATTTTTCTCTGTCTCAAAGTTTTCTAAATGTTCTAAATGATATTTCAGGTCTAAACTATGATCTATGGGTTGAGTTCCACAACATCTGTCATTCTGATGAAGACCCTCCTTCCTCCTAGAGACCCCTTTACATTATTTCTTGCCGCCGACATTTTTCAGCCAATGAAATTCAAATGTCTGCATTCTCTCAACATGCACGCGCATCGACCAAACCTGTAGCAGTAGGGGGCGCTGTCGTACAGGACGCTCCGTGTGTTTCTCTGTTTGCGTCTCTGCCTCACAGCTCATTTCTACTAAAAACCTACCCATTCTCCAGCTAAAGACGGATTTATTTTTAAACCTTTCACCTCACAGAATGGCAAGGCTTGCCAGGGTTACGCGTTTATTTTGGTCAGAAAGTTCATCCAGGGCCGAGTCAAGTTCAGCTTCAGAGTCCAGCAGCAGCTCTCTGCTAACAGAGCTATTATCAGAAGCAGCAGGGACAGAGAGGGCTCTTCAGACCCTCGTAGTGTTGGAGTAAGATTGTGAACTGTGAGTGATTAAACCCTACACATTGAGCGGTACACTTCATGCCCGCAACGTATATGCGCCGTGTGCACGCACGCACACGTGACCGGACGCGCGTGTTGAGATGTTTTGAGGAGGAGCCTTTGGACGCTAGATTCAAAAACTGCTCTCTTGATGAAATCCTCCAGAGTGCTGCTTTAACTCTGTAAAGAGTCATATTAGCACAGACTGGCTCAAGGAGAAGATTTAAAAATATGAACAAGTTGTATATTATCACTTTAAAAGTGTCTGGGACCTAATAAACAGCCTCCTGATGATAGAATATGTTAGAAACGCCACCACACATCATTTGCACCATATCGCACCGTGTTGTGATTCGTAGCGCGTTTGCACACAGTGTTCAGGGCGTTCCATCTGCAGAATAATTTCAGTCACTACTTCAACAGGTTTCCCTGAGTCTGCCTCAGGAGGCAGTGGCTCAGTGGGCTGACAACACCAGGGTCCTACTGTAGGTTCACCAGTCGTTCTCTTTTCTGGAAATCAAATACGGTCACCCTGCTGTCTAAAAACAAAGTTCCTCTATGTTAAATGGATACAGCTGTAGGGTTGGTATCATCGCTCTGTTTAAACAGTTCAGACCCCCACCCCTCAGACCCCCACCCCTCAGACCCCCACCCCTCAGACCTCCACCCCTCAGACCCTCACCCCTCAGACCCTCAGACCTCCACCCCTCAGACCCTCAGACCTCCACCCCTCAGACCCCCACCCCTCAGACCCCACCTCACCACCCCCCAGACCTCCACCCCTCAGACCTCCACCCCTCAGACCCTCCTTTGATAAATGTCCTGGTTGGTGGAGGATGAGGGTTAATAACAGAGCTGTTACAGACCGAGTCCAGTGACCAAAGTAAAGTTTCAGCGCTCTGAGTCTGTTAAACACAATAATAGATATAAAACCTCCAGATGAGGCTCTCCTCAGGTATCTTAAGGTGAGATTAAAGATTACATTAATTAAATTCATCATAATTAATTAATCACACTATCTTTTTAATCGCATGGCAGCACAAAAAACAATAAAACACCAAGATGATTAGAGAAGAGCCAGAAGCTGAAAACCTGTCAGGTTATTTTCTCTCTTTCTCCAGAAAATGTCCACGTGTGTTGATTGTTACTGACACTGATCATCATCCTTTAAGCACAACCTGCACAATGTGTTCTCAAGACCCAAGGACAGGAAAATCAGTGAAGTTCATAGAAAAAGGAGAACTAATGATCCTTAACACGTTAAAGGTTACAGGGAAGTCTGGCTGGTCACAATAACAGGAGGGTAATGGTCAGTGCTTTTGGTGCTTTGTTCGTGTTTCTCATCAACAAAAAGACGTTTTTCAGAGCGGTTTGAAACAAAGACTCCAAAGAAAAATCTGAGTTTTTGCAAACTGTAAAGCCAGGGTGTTGATGCTTCAGGAACAGAAACCGTGACGTGAAACAAAAAATGATCCGACACCTAGAGAATCCCTGGTGTTGAGCTGAAAGAGATTCTCATTCTCTCTCCGTTAAAATCCTGTGGAGTCCAGTACCGACCCACTGGCTCCTCCAGTCCTGGAGCTGATGCTCTGACGTTGACAGTGTGCCCAGAGAAGCAGGTGTGGTGGCAGCCCAGCCAGACGCCGGAGTTCATCGCTGTGATTTCAGGCTGTTTGGACGCCCGGCCCAGCAGCAGACTGGGAGGAGGAGGCTGGTAATGGTAGATGGAAGAGGTCAGTCCGGCTCCGCTTGGGGCAGAAACAGAGACAGGTGATATCATTGTTCATGATAATGACCTGAACAGTTATGCTGCTGTTAAACTTGATATTAGATGGAGAAAATTATTCTGCACCAAACTTTAGTTATTCAGTCCGGGGGGGTGGGGGGGGGGATGGAGGAGCAGCTGCTAATGGAAAATAATGATCCTCCTCCTCAGTCCATCTACAGGATGATTCTCATTTAAACATATGAAAAGTCGACAAAAACACTGGACTTATAGATTTTATTTCTAGACAAAAACGTTTTTAATCTATGTGGTGTAATGACATTTAAAAATTAAGATGTTAAAAACTGCTGCCATATAAAAGTATTTAAAGGTGGGAAGTCTCATTATTGAGAATATTTATATATCAGAGGACATCAAGAAACACCTGCCGGCTTAGGCGAGTGGATCCTCAATGGGTCCATTACGTAGTGAGATAAAACCGGTTAGTTTACCGTACACCGTCCGTTAAATTCTTCAGTCTAATTAAGGATTTACTGAGGGCTTCTTAGCTCCGGATACCTTTTTGAGATGGCTGAAAATAATTCAACAGGAATTCCTAGGTTCATTAATTAGCAGGGAGTCAGTTACGTACCTTTTTGTTGATGAATGAAGTCGGAGTCAGGAATAAAGACTTTATAGAATTTATTATAAAAGCTGACGGACAGTACAAACAGTTAGCATCGAGGTAGCAGTTTGTGAAGCGTTGTCAAACGATGGTAAGGTGTTCTGAAGTTAATTTGAGTTTAACGACTCGAGTCTGTGACGTTAAGACTAGGGTTGTTACTTAAAGGATTTAGTTGAGGGTTAAGTGGAGGAGTTACTTGTTGGAGTTAGCTAAGCTGTTAGCTTTATCAACAGGCCTTTGGATTACGAAGGGGGGGGGGGGGGGACAACTGGGTTGTAGCGATGTGACGTTCATGAACGAGTCGTGTCTTTAGACCGGCTCTTCACTGTGAACGAGGAGAACTGAGTCCTTTTAAAGAACCGTTTGTTTTTGGTGTTTGAGTCCAGGAGGCGATATTCAAAAACACCGGCTCTTTATTTAAAACATCAGTGAGCACGGCAACATGAACCCCTCAGTTTTAACGGGGAAGCTAATCAGCAACGCATACGTAGGTGTCGCAACAAAGAGTGTCCCCAAACATAGTTCCATGTGACAGTTCTCTTTCAAAATATTGCTAAAAAATAATAATATAATAAAAAAAACATTATTTTGACTGGCTCTTTGAGGAGAACGGCTCCTTCAAAGAAATCTCAGTGGACTGGAGGAAGGGGGCTTGGATTTGGGCCTGGCCCCCCTAAGGGAACTACACTGCCCCCCTCAAATACTTTCACCATTAGAAATATTTTATTTCTAACATTGTGATTTTAATCTTTAGCCATACAAAATGAAAAATAGGAACATTTTCAAGAACAAATGCAGACATTTCACCCCCGACTGATGTGTAGACGTATTGCTCATCTATGGCTGCTTTCAGCCAATAGAGAGTGTGATCAATGTCTTTGATCAGAGTAACAGACCCCCCCCCCCCCCCCCCCCT
>SSNR01000071.1:1777854-1794686 GCA_006937965.1 Callopanchax toddi | reverse complement strand
CCCCGGTCCAGTTCAGGTCCCCACCAGTGTAAACCCAAATCTACACCGTTGGTATAAATACATTCCTGCTCTTCTTACAGCAGCTGTCCAGAACAAAACAACCAACGCTGGTTCAGACTGACCGTTGGTCCGTCAGTCAACTCAGGTCCTAAAAACACAAGCTGCAGTTAGTTAGTATCCATAATGAGTAAAATAGGAATTATTAACAAGTTTTACACAGAAACTAAAGCACGATGACTCTGGTAGAGAAAGACCAGCTGAGACCTTTAGTTTTTATTTGACCATAAAGCACCTCTTCTGGTTTGGTTCTAGATTTTTACCTTCGTAACGTTCCAGTTCCTGTATATGTATCTCTGCTGCCTCGCTCATCCTGTAACGATCTGCATTCAGAGCCTGCAGTGAGTTTTATGATGGAGGTTTTAGAGCTGAAGTCAGTCAGGCGTAACAGCTGAGTATTACGATGTGCCTCAAAGCCATTTCAACAGCTTAATGGATCGGATGCTCACAAGCACTGGAATCAAAAGCCTGGTGTAGATATTTACATACCTGTGGAGGTTAAAGCTCAGGTATTTAGCAGCATTTTCAAAAGAAGGACTTCTTTTTAATGTTAGAAACTCATCGCTGCAGGTTTTCTCCTCAGCCTTTGACGTCGGGGATGATCTCTGGGACAACACTGAGTTTAAGAGGTTCTGTGGCGCCAACAGCTGACACCTCCACTGAGATGACTCTACAGAACGTCCACAAACAGCATGACATAATTCAGTATTGATCTGTCCTCGCTGCTGGAGGAGCTTCAGTCCTCCACGCCGGAGTACGGAGAACTCCCAGGCGTCGGCATTGATCGGATCGTGCCAGAGAGGCAAAATTTCATTTTCGTATGTATCAGGAAGCAGCAGCTCTTTGTTCATGTTGATGTCATCTCAGATATTTATAGAAAAACTGGGTTCATCCTGTAATCAGGGGCCGCATGGCGGCGCAGCCCTTAGCAGTGTTTCCTCACAGCGAGAAGGTTGCAGGTTTGAATCCCGGGTGGATTTAGCATGTCGTCTACTCCGGTTTCCCCCACAGATCACAACATGCCTGTTAGGGGAGCTGTTAACTAGGGTTAACCAGGGTTAACTAGGGCTAACTAGGGCTAACTAGGGTTAACTCGAGTTAACTAGGGTTAACTAGGGCTAACTAGGGTTAACTCGAGTTAACTAGAGTTAACTAGGGTTAACCAGGGTTAACTAGGGTTAACTAGGGCTAACTCGAGTTAACTCGAGTTAACTCGGGTTAACTCGGGTTAACTTGGGTTAACTAGAGTTAACTAGGGTTACCTAGTTAACTAGGGTTAACTAGGGTTAGTGAATAAACCTAAGTCACCATCCAGAGTCAGCTGTTACTGATTCTGATCACATGCTTCCTGTTGGGTTTGTTTCCTTTTAGACCCAAATAAAACCTAAATGATGTGTTTTGGTCCCTGTAGGTGGAGGGTTAGGAGGGTTAGGAGGGTTAGGAGGGTTTAGGAGGGTTAGGAGGGTTTAGGAGGGTTTAGGAGGGTTAGGAGGGTTAGGAGGGTTTAGGAGGGTTTAGGAGGGTTTAGGAGGGTTAGGAGGGTTAGGAGGGTTAGGAGGGGTTAGGAGGGGTTAGGAGGGGTTAGGAGGGTTACGAGGGTTTAGGAGGGTTAGGAGGGTTAGGAGGGTTTAGGAGGGTTAGGAGGGTTTAGGAGGGTTTAGGGGGGTTAGGGGGGTTAGGGGGGTTTAGGAGGGTTTAGGAGGGTTAGGAGGGTTAGGAGGGTTAGGAGGGGTTAGGAGGGTTACGAGGGTTTAGGAGGGTTAGGAGGGTTAGGAGGGTTTAGGAGGGTTAGGAGGGTTTAGGAGGGTTTAGGAGGGTTAGGAGGGTTAGGAGGGTTAGGAGGGTTTAGGAGGTTTAGGAGGTTTAGGAGGGTTTAGGAGGGTTAGGAGGGTTAGGAGGGTTAGGAGGGTTAGGAGGTTTAGGAGGTTTAGGAGAACAGGCTCTGCTTTTACGCTTCACTTAAAGAAAAACATTCTGACAGTCAACACAAACCAGACCACCGACATGAAAAGCTCATGCGATATGAGAGAAACAGGTTTAATGAATTTATTACACTTTTTACTTATTGTTACTATGAAAATTAAGAAATCATTTCCCATAATGAAGCAGAAATCAGGCCAGGGCTCTTTGAAGAATTAAATAAAGTCTTTTTGTTGTGAAATATGAATCTTTACTTCTGAATGAGTTGGTTTAGATTCTAGAAGGTTGAATTTCACACTTTAACTTTATTTTGTGTGTGACTTTTTGGGGGGGTGATCCTTTTTGGCACAGATCTCATCCCGTACTAATTTGTCCACAGACGGCGTCTCAGGATTAGCCGTGTCCTCGGTGACTCCCGCTACGACCCCGACTGAGCCGTCACCTGGACCTTTGTGCTCCCTGAAAGCTTCGAGTGCTGCTGCAGCCTCAGAGACCGACGAGGCTCCTGGTGGAGACGAGAGGCCGGCCAAGCTCAGCTCACCCTCAGACACGGACCAGGACCAGGACCAGGACCAGGAGGCCCAACCCGGGACGGAGGCAGAGACGGAGGAGGAGAAGGCTCGGCGTCTTCTGTACTGCTCGCTCTGTAAAGTGGCGGTCAACTCGGCGTCACAGCTGGAAGCTCATAACAGTGGTAAAAAACTTTATTCTCATTATACAGAGAATAATATTACATCTGTTTGATGATGTAATTAGACACAAAGAAACAATCAAATGGGCCCTTTTCTACAGTAGATCCTCCACTAGAGGGCAGCAGACACACAGGACTGGATGAGATGAAAGTACTAATCCTAATCCTCCAGCTGGTCTGTAGTCTGATGTGATGCTAGGCTACAAGAGGCTAACGGTTTTAGGCCTGAAGAGACAAAATCAGTGTTTTTAATCGTTGTGTCAGACAGAACACGACACTCAGACTCATCGTCAAAACCAGCAGTTTGTTTTTAAATCAAGATTTTATGATGAAAGTTTGAAAGAAGCAACGTTAAGAACTGATTTATCTACAGGACGCTCAACACGACACCAGCTTTAGCAGCACCCCCTCCACAGCTGGACCTTCTGTCAGATTCTCTCCAGAATAGAGCGAGTCAGAGCTTTTTGTTTAGACTTTCTGAAAACACATTCAGAGGATTAGATCTTCTTTCCTGAGAGCGACCAGCTGATGTTGGTAGGTGGCAGCGCTCATTTAATCTCCTTCACAGAAGATGATTTAATCAGCCAGAGCAGAGACGTCACTGCAGGTCTTCAGGTGAAGCTGAAAACTCAGAGCTCCTGTAGGTTGTGGGAGTGGGATCCTGCAGTACGGTGGGATCCTGCAGCACGGTGGGATCCTGCAGTACGGTGGGATCCTGCAGCACGGTGGGATCCTGCAGCACGGTGGGATCCTGCAGCACGGTGGGATCCTGCAGCACGGTGGGATCCTGCAGTACGGTGGGATCCTGCAGTACGGTGGGATCCTGCAGTACGGTGGGATCCTGCAGCACGGTGGGATCCTGCAGCATGGTGGGATCCTGCAGTACGGTGGGATCCTGCAGCATGGTGGGATCCTGCAGCACGGTGGGATCCTGCAGCACGGTGGGATCCTGCAGCATGGTGGGATCCTGCAGCACGGTGGGATCCTGCAGTACGGTGGGATCCTGCAGCATGGTGGGATCCTGCAGCATGGTGGGATCCTGCAGTACGGTGGGATCCTGCAGCAGGGTGACAGATTGTTGAAACATTCTGTTTTAAGTACTGTGACTGTATGAGGTATTTTTTGGGCTCCAGGGTTTCAAACATGACTCAAAGGTTAAATATGTGAGTGTTACAGCAGTGAGATTACCGTCCTTTCATCAGCCTTTGATCAGAGAGGTTTCAGCATCATTTACAAGCTGACCCTTTAACATTTCTCCATCACAATCCTGTGTTGTCCCTCCGGCTGTGTCTTCAGGGTAACGATCATGTCCTGTTCCAACCTGCAGGCACGAAGCACAAGACGATGCTCGAGGCCCGGAGCGGCGTCGGCTCCATCAAGTCTTTTCCTCGTCCGGGAGTCAAAAGCAAATTGGCTTCAAGCTCCAAATCAGCGACCGGCCTGCAGAACAAAACCTTCTACTGTGAGACGTGTGACGTGCACGTCAACTCAGAGACTCAGCTAAAACAGGTGAGACTGAAACCAGGTCAGAAAGTTACAGCTTTAAAAAGTAACGATGCAGATGCATGTGTTCACCGAGCGTCACGGTCAATAAATGACATCAGCTTCTCTTACATCATTTGGTTGAAAACATATTTTTGAGTCATTTGCTGATAAATGATTGGTGCATTCTGGGAAACAGGAGAAGATTGATGCTACTTGTATATTCGTCACCTCTGATTTCACTGCAGGAGCCCAGAAATGATCCAGTACGTTTTTAAATGGAATTCAACAGCCATCAATTATTCACACTTGCATAACGTGTCAGAATATCTGGTAGGAAAAAAGAGGAGCAGCTCCACGGAGCTGTTGGACCTCCCTCTGTGTGCTGTTGCATCAGCAGGAGGAGGACATGGAGGGAAATAATAAATCACAACACGACCACACGCTTCATGCAAATGATGGTTTTGATGACTCCGACAGACGTTGTGCTGCAGTCTGTCCACGTGGCGTTGGATTAAATAAATGAGGTCTGAATGTAGGAGACGCGTCAGGAGACTTTAGTTCATGTTCAGGGAAAAACCACTCCCTCATTCTTTATGTCTGAAGACACCATGTTAGCGCGACTCATTCCAGAGGGCCTGGATGTTTAATAATGGGCCTGAGAGTCAGACGTAAACTGGTTTGTGCTCAGTGTTTGCGACGATAAGGGAACTGTTTTCAGTGTACACTCAGAAAAACACCCCGAATGAAATAGTTGATGTCATTTTCTGCCAGGACTTTTCATGGAAATTTAAACTACAGCTACAGTAAAAACCCCATCCAAAGGTGTAGCCGTGTTGTTTACTTTGGTTCAAGTCTCAGTGTTGGACTAAAATTAGTTTTAGTCACATGTTAGATGGGCCTTCCTTCGGGTCGCGGGGGCAGCATCCCAGACCAAGGCTGTGTCCGGATTCAGGGGTAGGACGCTTCTGAGGACGCGTTTCGAGGCCGATGACGTCACAGCGCCGCGACGAGTGCTGTCCGAATTCGACGGATACTCATCCATGCGTCCTCGCTCCACCCCAATTTCGAGGACGGGTCTGGTGTATCCTCGCTGGCCAAGGCTATCCCAGGATGCTTTGCGTGCCGGCCGTTGGATTCTACTGGTTCAATGTTGCAGCAGTAGCAGAAAAACCAGAGAGCAGTCCAGTTTTAAATGTCAGTTTATCTAAAGATGATAAAAAGTTTGTGTTTAGGAATGTTTTGCTTCTCTTTCTATGAAGTTTAATAATAAAAATCTCCACAAAAGAGGTTGAATGTTTTATTTTTATGTAATTTAAGACAAGAAATCAATGTAAGCTAGCTTGAATGTTTTAAATGAAAGTTTAGGAAACAAGTCACCATCAAAGAGCTTCAAGTGTTTCTTTAGATCCATTTTATTAGCTTTAGCCTGTCTGTCGGCGCTGTCACGGTTGCTAAGCGACTGGACTGAGGGGCGGGGATAAGTCTGAGGCTAGACCGTCTGAATTCAGAGCCTCCACCTCCACCCTCCAGGTGTTCCCAGACCAACCTGGGGACCTCCTGCCTGCCAGCAGGACACGCCTGTTATGGCAGCAGATCCACTACCTGTGTCATCCTAAAGTCACTCGTGGAAAGTAGAGGACCCGTGTAAACCGTGCGTTTCAACAACAACTTCAGGAAAACAAAGAGAAACATTCCTGGACTTCTCCTGGAACCTGTTTCCTATAAACACAGTCTAACCCTGACCTTACCCTGCGTAGAGCCTCCATCTTTTATTTCTTTGTGCAACATAAACCATGCTAAACCGGAAATAGCTTTTCAAAATAAAAGCTTGCATTTCAAAATACGACCAACTCAATATTAACCTTACAAATCTAACCTAAATCAGGTTTTAAATGTAATTTTAACTCATCTTATTAATGGCTCTAACAATGCCCCAAACACCTCCGTGACCACATGCCTGAACCACCTCCTGACTCCTCTTGATGTGGAGGAGCAGCAGCTCTCCTCCGAGCTCCTCCCGTCTCCGAGCTCCTCCCGTCTCCGGGCTCCTCCCGTCTCCGGGCTCCTCCCGTCTCCGAGCTCCTCCCGTCTCCGAGCTCCTCCCGTCTCCGAGCTCCTCCCGTCTCCGGGCTCCTCCCGTCCCCGAGCTCCTCCCGTCTCCGAGCTCCTCCCGTCTCCGAGCTCCTCCCGTCTCCGAGCGCCTCCCGTCTCCGAGCGCCTCCCGTCTCCGGGCGCCTCCCGTCTCCGGGCGCCTCCCGTCTCCGGGCGCCTCCCGTCTCCGAGCGCCTCCCGTCTCCGGGCACCTCCCGTCTCCGGGCGCCTCCCGTCTCCGAGCGCCTCCCGTCTCCGGGCGCCTCCCGTCTCCGAGCTCCTCCCGTCTCCGAGCGCCTCCCGTCTCCGGGCTCGTTTAGCTCGTCTTCGACTCGTTTAGCTCGTTATCGTCTTTAGAAATGTTTATTCTTTTCATTTTAAAAAGAAGAACCTGTCAATTCTTTGAAATAAAGAAGACATGATGAACTAAATAAAGGAATATAAATCAGATCGGTTTTATTTTTAGAAATTCGGCTCCACTTGAGAACAGCCTCTTGTTGTTTGAACAGCTT
Source organism: Callopanchax toddi (assembly GCA_006937965.1). Lineage (NCBI taxonomy): Eukaryota > Metazoa > Chordata > Actinopteri > Cyprinodontiformes > Nothobranchiidae > Callopanchax > Callopanchax toddi. The sequence continues at coordinate 1,787,930 of SSNR01000071.1, read as the reverse complement.
CAGACCTGGGTTCGTTTTAGACGACGTCCCAGAGAAACTAGAGAAGCACTTCCAGGATATTTAAATGTGTTCACTCCACCACCCTGTTTAGACGGTCAGACCTACATCCACACACAGCTGAGTTAAATCAGCTCTGGTGTTCTGGAGGGTTCACTTCACTGTCTGACAGACTAGCACACATCTCCTCTGAAGGCTCAAACACACTCATGGATCCTAAACGATTCAAAATTAAAAGGATCAGGTTGAGGTTCGGCCCACCCTCCTGTCGGTCTTGTGCACGTTAGCGTCTGTTGAGAACAAATAAATCCTCCCGTCTTGGAACGTCTGACGGTCCGTCCTGTGGGGGACGTCCTCTACGATCCTGGACGTTTCCTCTGAGCTCACCTTCAAGTTCCTCCCTGAGAAACCAAAGTTCTCAGAGGATTTCCCAACAGAACCGATCCTCAGCACAAACAGAATCCAGCATGACACATTTAACTCTGGGCTCCAAAACAGAACAAACGTCAAAGTGTTGTTAGGGTTACTTCATATCTGGATCAGAAACCTTTCTGCAGATATTTGGTTCTCATGGATTCTCAGTCTCTCATGTTTTTCTTTAATAGATTTTTATTTATTTTTGTAAATATTAGCAAATTTTTTACACTCAGAAATACATTGATAAACTCCCAGATTTTGATAAAAGTCTCATACAAACAAATACATTTTAACTGTCTTATTATGGGATACGATTTGTGTCAAAAGCATCAAAATACAGTCACACCCAAATAAAGCAAAGAAAAGGAACACAACACAACTAATCTTTAGTAAGTACTTCTGTTTACTTCTTCACAAGTCGTTTTTTATCATTTCTTAGACAAAAAGAAGCTTTTTGTTTAAACATATAAAGGTTTACTTACACACTGTTGTTTTGCCTTTGAATTTCACTCTCACTTCCTAAATGTTCTTTTTTTGCTTTATTTGGGTCTTACTCCATACATTATGACATAATTATATAAAGGTTGTCTTTACTGGATGTGCTGGTTTTCATACACTATTGGAAAGCTTTGATTTTCAGTAATGTGTATATATATATATATATATATATATATATATATATATATATATATATATATGTGTGTAACCATTACTGTGTACTACTGTAAGGAACTGACTCTGCAGTTTGGATTCATTCATTTAGGATTCAGAGTCCCCAAAGAGCTCTCTTCTTTTTGATGTTCATAACAGAAAACCTTCAGGTTCAGGCTGAGAAATAAAAATATTAAATCAGAACATGATTACCAAGTCATTTAGTTTATAGTCAATAAATAAAGATGTGATAAAGTTTTAAGGGTTATCCCTGACGGGAGGGGAGAGATTACCTACATCACCTTAAATCAGAAACCACTTTAAAATCCTTGAGAATAAAAAATAAAACTCATTTGATATTTCTGTTTTTCTCTATTTGGTCTTTTTTCGCTGCACAGTTTATATTTGAGGTGTTTTCAGAAACAACTGGACGTGTGAAGTGTATTTTTTCATTTGTTAATGACCTACGAATACGCATCACTTAATGACCTCTAATGGTTAAACATCGAGGCCATTTGTCCCAAAATGTTTTTAATTAAAGGAAGGAAGTCGAGGAACCTTGATGTTCAACTAAACCACTTTAATGACTCTGAAGACGCGATGCTTTGTTCTGTTTATCTTTCTAAAGGCAGATTTGAAACAGAGAGAATGGATTCCTCTAAAACGCTCTTCCCCTCATTCAATCTTTTCTTCTTCTCCTCCTTCTTTGCAGCACATCAGCAGTCGGCGTCACAAAGACCGAGCAGCAGGGAAACCAGCCAAGCCCAAATACAGCCCCTACAGCAAACCCCAGAAAGGCCCCACGAAGCCTCCGGTGAGTCACCTGACCGCGCTGTCACACGACGCTCCGGTACCCAGAATCCTCTCCACTCGCGAGCAGCAGGATGGATGTTTGATGGTTTCATCTCCTCCTCCAGCTGCTTCTAGTCTCTGAAGTTTCATCTGCTCAGAGAAATCTGAGCATTTGTCCTAAAGTCACGTCCGGTCCAGCGACGGCACTAATTCAGTCAAATAGCAGCTTTTATGAGAGGCTGCTCGCTGCAGAACCAGGAGGCGGAGCTGCACCAGGTTCAGCCCCGCCCATTCAACCAGAGTCAGCTCCCACACCTCCCCTGTGATTGACCTGGTTATTCCACTGGGCTGTTAGATCAGAGAACGAGGTGTTGCATCTCCGCCGGATCCAGAGCACAAAGTCCGGCGGAGATGCAGCACCTCGTTGTCGGGTAATGCTGCGAGCGTGTCCGCGGAGCTTCGTACGCTGCTCCTGGTCCGGCGCAGCTTTGTGCTGCGGGTCCGCGAAGCGCTGAGGGTTTCCCCCGGTGCTTTGGGCTTAGCATTCCTTGGAATGCTGCCCCCGCGACCCGGACCTGGATAAGCGGAAGAAGGCGAGGCGAGGCTTTGGTCCTCGCCAGGTTAAGCCACAGAGCCCAAGGGCAAAGCTAACAGCTGCTATCAGCGGCTAATGGCAGCTAACGCTACGCTGGGTCTGCTGAGCTACGTGCTGCGGGTCTGCGTATCGCTCAGGGTTAGCCCCGGTGCTTTGGCCCCCGCCAGGAGCAGCTAACAGCTGCTATTAGCGGCTAATGGCAGCTAACGCTACGAAGTAAAGTGGGCTAGTTCGGCTTTCTCTGCTAGGCTCACCGTCTCTCGTTGTAGTCCGTATGACAGAAATTCACAAACTAATCCTGTTACCAGAACACGACTGAAACCCCGAGATATTTAATCAATACTGAGGAGATGTTTTATCCTGAAAACGAGGAGAAACAGGCAGATATTCAGTTATTTTCTTGTAAATTCACTCTTTGGCAATAAAGTTAATTTAAAAAGCATCGGCCCAGGGCTGACCCTGGTTGAGTGGGCCGGGCTGAACCTGGTGCAGCTCCGCCTTCTGGTTCTGCAGCGACTTGGCTTTTCGAGGTGGAGCACCTGTTAGCCCGCTCATTAAAACCCAGCAGCAGGAACGGCATGGTCTCATCTGAAATCCTGATGTTTTATTGTCTGATCCAGAGCGCTCCAGGAGGAATGCAGACTTGGGTCGATTACTGTTTAGAGGTGATTGTAAATGTCAGCTTTAACGTATTTGGAGTGGTTTGGTCTCAGGCATCAAAGTGGTTCACGTTGGGGTTAGGAGAGCAGATGAGAAGAGAAATCATCCTTTAACTTTCTGCTGCCTGGCCCAGGTGGGTCCAGACAGTCGTCTAAAAGGCTTTTGATCGTCAGAGACGATAAATAAATAAAAAGAGCCATGTGGGTTCAATGTGGGGATTTCTGATTCATTAGCGCCTCTGTTTGTGGAGAGCGAGCAGGAGGGTTACCAGTGAGGGGGAAATGGCTTTTCCCTGAAACCCATCATTGACTGAGTTAACGGAGGGAGAGGAGCTTCTCTGATGAGCGCAGAGTAAAGAACGCTTCCCGTAGGGTTTCCACGCCTCGGCCGGTTGTTGATAACCCGTGACGTGACGACTGCTGCGAGAACAAAGCGTTTTCATCACTGACACACGACATTAGACCAGATAGGTGGCATTCTCAACCCAAGGGATTTTACTTTTTGGCCTAAAATACATGACATGACATTTCAAACACATTTTTATTGGATTTGATATTTATTACCCTCCAGTGCATTAAATTTCCTCGTAGGTGGATCTGATATAAACGTCTGTTTTCCTTGTCAAATGATCACAGAGCTTTGGAAACATTTTGTTTGATGTCCAGATTAGAGATAAGAATAATGAAAAAAAGAAAGAGAGGCTCATCTGTCCCCGGTATTCCCTCCTCGGTTCTGAGAACTTCACCTCTCTGCTGACAGAATCATTGTTTTTAGGTTTTCTTGTAATAACACGGAAGCGTATTGCATTCACCCAAAAAAATAAAAAGCTCTGTTTTTCTTAATTAACGAGATAATTTTTACAAAAATGAATAAAAACGGCTCTGAGATACGGGACTTTGTGAGACTTCAGGGCACCGGACCAGAGACTCAGAAGTTACAGACGTGGTATTCTGGATCCAAGCAGCAGATGGAGCTGAGGGACTTTATTAACCTGTAAAGGGTCAGATTAGATCAGACTGGATCAGATTAGATCAGACTGGATCAGACTGGATCAGACTGGATCAGATTAGATCAGACTGGATCAGACTGGATCAGATTAGATCAGACTGGATCAGATTAGATCAGACTGGATCAGATTAGATCAGACTGGATCAAGGAAGAGATTTAAAATAGGAACAAGTTACGTAGTGTGCCTTGTACAAATTGGTATCTTTGGATTTGAGTCTGATGTTTCTGATTTAATGTTTGACACCAGTCTGTTCCTCCCCCTGATGTAACTGAGCTGTTTGTCCTTCCCCTCCAGATCAAACTGATTCTGGGGAAGGAGCATCATTGTCCGCCGCTGGCTGCTCAGATCCTACCTGCTCACCTGGCGGCCGTGGCTGCAGCCGCCATCGGGAACTCGTTCACTCACCGGACGAACCACGTCACCAACCCCACGCCGACCCCAGGCCTGTTCCAGACTCAGACCCTCCCTGCTGCTCTGCTCCGCCCTGCCCCCGGGCCTATCAGGACCTCCCATCCACAGGTTCTCTTTGCTCCTTACTGAGCCAGGTGGAGCTTCTCCACCTCCTGGACCAAACCCTGTGGGCCGAGGACTCATTTCAGCCTCCTACTATGCATCTGGGATCGTGAACTCCACGCCGCGTCTGGACCTTTAGCCCCCCCCCCCCTCCTCTCCTGGTGGATTATGTATTGGACCGAGGACCGGGAGCTTCTCGTGCTGGATTTACTCCTCTGATTCTGACTAATACCCACATGGACCTACAGCAGAAAGCACCGCAATAATGTCTAAGACTAACCCTGTGAGCTATGCAGTGTAATTATATCATGAGTCCGAGCTGAAACGTGGCTGGGATGTGTTCGTGGAGCTACAGCGTGGCACTAGGATTATTGTTGTCACTCCTAAGGGTTGTTACTGGTAACGAGAGCTGGAGAAGCCCTCCTCTGTTCCTGTATGCACTTTAAGCTCCTTCTCTGATGTCTACATTAGATGGTGTTAGATGGTTAGTGTGTGTCGTCATGTGTGTTTCTGTCTCTGCACACCTGTGTGTGGGTGAATGTGTAGTTTTGTATGTGTGTGAGAGATCTTTCTGTCCATCATTCCAGTTGTTATCCAGCACCGACGTGAGTCAGAGGATCACAGTGTTAAATGTCAGTGTGTACAAGGTGAACAATTTCAAATAAAAAGAGAACTAATTTGTTATTTCTGCTCTCCATGGGGTTCAGTGGTTATCAAGACTTAAACTCACCAAAATAAAATATCCATCCATCGGTTTCCACCGTATTCAGAAGATGAAGATGTAACAGATTCAGGAGGAAGCCCAGCTCCAGCTTCTCCTGAAGGATTCCTGAATGTTCCAGATAGAACTTCCACTAGGGCTGGGCGATATGGCCTAAAAATAAAATCTCAAATTTTTCTTTTAATTCGAATTACGAATTTTTTCCGATTCCCCCCCTACACATACAAACGGCAGATGCGTAAAAAACGGAGGGAATCACGGCAATTCCCAAACAAAATGGAATTCAGTATAAAACGTGGAATCTCACGGAATTCTCTCATATCTGCAAATTAGTAAAGAAAATAATATTTTTCGAAGTGTTTTGGCCGCCGCCGCCACCGTAGAGCTCAGCTCTCCTCTCCACAGAGAGAAGAGAAAAAAGACGGTCCGCTTCGACAAAGTCTCACTGAAACACCTCCAGAAAATTCAACACCGTGAAGTTTAGAGCAAAGCTCAGGGCAGAACAATATCCAGATGACCTTTATGAATCTTCTCTTTTAGTTTAGTCGACAGACAACGGACTGGCAGCGTAATGTGATGAGCTCCGAGCAGTGTTGCCAGATTGTAAATGTTAAAGTATCGTACCAGGATCCTAAAATGATCGTACACTACTAAGTTACAGCCTTAACCCAGGTGTTAATATCAGTATATCAAACACTGTGCAAAATTATAATCTTTAAAGCAGTTTTAGCTTTAAATAATCAAACACAAGGATTTAAACAAGCATCTCTTACACAAATTCCACACCACAAAGGGCTCAAATGATCATATTTATGGAATTATTGATCGTACAGAGTGCTAGATTATCCTACAAATACGATAATTATCGTACATCTGGCTCCGAGTCAGAGAACAGGCAGCAGCGTGGAGCCGGTCGAACCGTATACGGAACATTCAGCTAAATGATAGAAACGAGCCGTGAGGTTACTGGAATTTGGGAAAAGATCAAACTGATTTTTGGGCCCTATATGTGCAAAGCGACTGCTTCGGTGATTGTTTTTGCTGTTGTTGTTGTCGCTAGCAATAATGCTATGTGGAACTAGCTCTACGGAAGCTCCGGGGAGCCAAAAATATGCCATTACACAAAAACTCGATTTACTTGTTTAAAATCGCCCGCAACCAAAAATTCAAATGAATTCATTCAATCGATTTATCGCCCAGGCCTAACTTCCACCCAGTGAGGTGTTGGTGGGACGCGCCCAGGAAACCTCCAGAGGAAGGAAACATGGAGGCAGAGATCCTGAAGCTCAACAGAAGCAGACGTCAGCCACACCGCTCCAGCTGCTTTGATCAGAGACCTGGTTCTTCTGGTCAGATGGTCGTAGATGGAGTCCGGACAAAGCCCCCGTCCACCTCTCGCTCCATCCTGTGCTCACCAACAAGATACTGGAAGTTCTCCACTTCAGGCAGAGGCAGCATCCCTTTTTCCATGGCCTCAGACTTCACTGACTCTCTTCACGCTCGGCTGCAAACCGCCCCAGTACCAAAGGTCTAGAGGACGCCAACAGAACCACATCGTCCACAAACAGCAGTCATGAGACCCTGAGCTTCCTCCACATCCACGAACAGGATCGGAAAATAAAACAGGACTGAGTTCTTTCCACAACTTCTGATTTGACATCAAATATTAAAAGGTAGCACCGTCTGATCGACAACGAAAACCAGCTGCTGGGTTTTAGCCGACAGACTCAGTTGTCCTGATTTGATCTTTTATACTTTTATGGGAAAACCATTTTAAATATATGCTAAATCTAACTATCAATACATTCTAAAGCTATTATAAATTATTTGCTACAGTAGAAAATATTTTATTCAAGATTAATTTTCTGTATTAGAATAAATTCCCAGGTTGGAGATGAAAAAACATGACTGACGAGCAACATCAATCCAATTAAAACGGTTCAATTAATTCTAGGAAATAAAACATTTTATTAGTTAAATTATTGTTCTTGTAAAAATTATATTTTTTTTTAAAAGCAGAATTTAAAGTGATAATATACAGTTTTGCTTGTTTTGGGCGCCCTCTGGTGTCCGTTTTAATTCACTGCATTACACAAGTTAGCATATTGTTTCAGCTTCTAAACGCCTAAATCTACCTGTGTAAATGTCTCCTCAGCCTTCATAGCTTTCTACAGGAGCGGTTATTTACTCCTTCAAAGAAATCAGATGTGTTCAAGCAGGGAGAGATGGGAAAAATCAGGAATCATGAGCTAAAAACACTCCAGAGCTAGCATAACAGCTAGCCACACTGGGTTAGCCTAACCCTCGTGAGACACGTGACTTCCTGGGTACCGTGACGGAGACGGAGATCTTACAATCGTGGTATTCTGGATCTAACCACCAGATGGGGCTAAGTGACTTTTCATTAACTCTGTAAAGAGTCAGATTAGCACAGACTGGCTCAAGGAGAAGATTTAAAATATGAAAAAGATGCATATTATCACTTTAAGTTATAAAGAAACAGACTTTAGTATTTTATTGAGTTAACATCCTCCAGAATCAGTTTTTACAGTGTATAAAGTGACTGAACCAGTGAAAGAGCTGCAAATTATTTAAATGTCTCTTCTTCACTTCAGCAGTAGCAGATTTAAAAAGCTAAAAACAAAAAGCTTTAAATCAGGAGTCGGTTCTTTAAATCAAAGCTTTGTAAAGGAGGGCGAGTCGGTATCAGGTCTGTGAGGCGAATCCGGAGACTTTAAATTAGTCATCAACATCTGTGTGCTTCGTGGTCGACTGAACCCATGAAAGCGTTGCATGAATGTGTATAAAACTCCCACAATGCATCAGTGAGGCTCCTGCTTGTATTATTAAATAAAGTTGGTGAAGTTTTTGTGTCGGTGTGGAGGATAAGTGATGGGGCCGTTTGAACCTGATGGGGTTGGTCTGAGGCCACGGCGCTCACTGGTCTCACTGGTCTGGACTGAACGGTCTCAGCATCGTGTTCAGTAGAGAGGGAGAAATAATGAAACAGCAGACTGGTGCTGTGATGGAAACGCTCAGCCTGAAGGAAAACAGGGGATGTACCAGCTGGTCTGGAGCCTCAGCACGCAGAGCTTTACTGGAAAAATCAATAATCACAACTTAAAGATAATAAACTGGTCACAGTCGCATCAAAGGTGCTAGAGGGAGTCTGGTAAACGATGCAGCTTAAAACGTTTGTTTTCATGCCTCTTAACAACGTTCTGACATAGTACAACTATAAATATATAGTGGTGATTAAAAAAATGAAACAATCAATAAGGTGGTGACCTCACAGTTCTCTAAAAACCTCAGCCAATCAGACGCTTCAGGCCTGCAGCCTGTCGGTCCAGGTATCACCTCATAGTGACACCGACCCTAGAAACACGTAAACCAGTCAGACGATGAGGAGAAGTATCCTCCACCTGCAGAACGGGTTTCTGGGGTTAACACCGGAACAACTGACTGATCAGCTGACCTGGTCAGGAGCTCCAACCTGATACCAGGCCCGGCGCAACGAGGAGGCGTTTGGGGGCGTCGCCCCCTAAATGAACCACCATGCCCCCTCAAATTTTTTTAATCATAGAAACATGTTCAACTAGTTCTGATATTTTTATTTAAATTTGTATCCATACAAAATGAAAAATATTAACATTTTAATAAACAATTTAATAAACACATTTGGTTGTTACAAGTCGTCTTGAACTCATCACGGACGCTCGGTAAAGTTGGAGCGTTAGCAGCTAGCATCTTGCTGTATGTTGTACGTTTTTGGAGCGTGAGAAGGTGGAACCATTACTGGACTTAAGAAAAAAGAGAGATGAGTTACTCAGAGTTCCTCATTCCTCATCGGTTTATCAGAGAGAGTGATGTTCTGTTCATGGTTCTGAAAAACCGTATTATCAGCTCCTCTACTCCGTACCAGCGTTTGGATTCCAGCCCGCAGTCGAGGTGGAGGAAAGATCTCCTTCTGAGGAGACTGAGCTCATCAGCCACGAACGAAGGTAGGATGGATCAAATAAGCACTGTAGCTACTCTGGTTGGTTAAAACAAGGGTTTCTTGCTCCGTACTGATGTCCACAGTAACAATGTAGAACGTCGTGGTACACTGTGAAAACGTGTGTGCCTGTTTGACCAGCAGTAGAATCGTCTTGTAGGTAAATTTCCCAAAATCTTTATCTCTTATGTTTCTCTGACTTCTCGTTTTTCTCTCTGCCCGCTATATTTTCACAACACTTCCGGTTCACGTAACTCGTAAAAATATAAATTTCTCTTAAGCACAGGTAATTAAACAAATAAAATAAAACACATTAAGCTATAATACTCCTTGCTGTAACTGACTGGCTGGTTACTAACAAAATAAACAAAGAAAACCTCGTAGTTTGTTCGAACTTGCTGTTGTCATGGAAACGCATAAAGAGTCTCTTTTAGTGCCAGCTACAGTCTGTGGTTCATTTGGTCAGAAAGGCGGAACAAAATAAATGTAGTTGATGTTTTGATCAGCTTGAAAGATCAGGTCTGAACCCAGGTGTGTTATGTGCTATGTCAGCTCGGCCGACGCCGACTCGGTTTTGAGCTTTAACCCGACGCGACTCGGTTTTGAGCTTTAACCCGACGCGACTCGGTTTTGAGCTTTAACCCGACGCGACTCGGTTTTGAGCTTTAACCCGACGCGACTCGGTTTTGAGCTTTAACCCGACGCGACTCGGTTTTGAGCTTTAACC
>SSNR01000071.1:1743873-1756196 GCA_006937965.1 Callopanchax toddi | reverse complement strand
TTCCTCAGACCAGTGTTACTCAGAGCAGTGTTACTCAGATCAGTGTTCCTCAGACCAGTGTTCCTCAGACCCGTGTTCCTCAGACCAGTGTTACTCAGACCAGTGTTCCTCAGACCAGTGTTACTCAGAGCAGTGTTCCTCAGAGCAGTGTTCCTCAGACCAGTGTTCCTCAGACCAGTGTTCCTCAGACCAGTGTTACTCAGACCAGTGTTCCTCAGACTAGTGTTACTCAGAGCAGTGTTACTCAGAGCAGTGTTACTCAGAGCAGTGTTACTCAGAGCAGTGTTCCTCAGACCAGTGTTCCTCAGACCAGTGTTACTCAGACCAGTGTTACTCAGACCAGTGTTACTCAGACCAGTGTTCCTCAGACCAGTGTTCCTCAGACCAGTGTTACTCAGACCAGTGTTACTCAGACCAGTGTTACTCAGAGCAGTGTTACTCAGACCAGTGTTACTCAGACCAGTGTTCCTCAGACCAGTGTTCCTCAGACCAGTGTTACTCAGAGCAGTGTTCCTCAGACCAGTGTTCCTCAGACCAGTGTTACTCAGAGCAGTGTTCCTCAGACCAGTGTTCCTCAGACCAGTGTTCCTCAGACCAGTGTTCCTCAGACCAGTGTTACTCAGACCAGTGTTACTCAGACCAGTGTTACTCAGACTAGTGTTACTTAGACTAGTGTTACTCAGACCAGTGTTCCTCAGACCAGTGTTCCTCAGACTAGTGTTACTCAGACTAGTGTTACTCAGACCAGTGTTACTCAGACTAGTGTTCCTCAGACCAGTGTTCCTCAGACCAGTGTTCCTCAGACCAGTGTTCCTCAGACCAGTGTTACTTAGACCAGTGTTGCTCAGAGCAGTGTTCCTCAGACCAGTGTTACTCAGAGCAGTGTTACTCAGACCAGTGTTCCTCAGACCAGTGTTACTCAGACCAGTGTTCCTCAGAGCAGTGTTCCTCAGACCAGTGTTCCTCAGACCAGTGTTCCTCAGACCAGTGTTCCTCAGACCAGTGTTCCTCAGACCAGTGTTACTCAGACCAGTGTTTCTCAGAGCAGTGTTCCTCAGACCAGTGTTACTCAGAGCAGTGTTACTCAGACCAGTGTTCCTCAGACCAGTGTTACTTAGACCAGTGTTACTCAGACCAGTGTTCCTCAGACCAGTGTTACTCAGAGCAGTGTTACTCAGAGCAGTGTTCCTCAGACCAGTGTTCCTCAGACCAGTGTTCCTCAGACCAGTGTTACTCAGAGCAGTGTTACTCAGATCAGTGTTACTCAGACCAGTGTTACTCAGACCAGTGTTCCTCAGACCAGTGTTCCTGAGACCAGTGTTCCTCAGACCAGTGTTACTCAGAGCAGTGTTACTCAGATCAGTGTTACTCAGACCAGTGTTCCTCAGACCAGTGTTACTCAGACCAGTGTTCCTCAGACCAGTGTTCCTCAGACCAGTGTTCCTCAGAGCAGTGTTCCTCAGACCAGTGTTCCTCAGACCAGTGTTACTCAGACCAGTGTTCCTTTAGACCAGTGTTACTCAGACCAGTGTTCCTCAGACCAGTGTTCCTCAGACCAGTGTTCCTCAGAGCAGTGTTACTCAGACCAGTGTTCCTCAGACCAGTGTTACTCAGAGCAGTGTTACTCAGATCAGTGTTACTCAGACCAGTGTTCCTCAGACCAGTGTTCCTCAGACCAGTGTTACTCAGACCAGTGTTCCTCAGAGCAGTGTTCCTCAGACCAGTGTTACTCAGACCAGTGTTCCTCAGACCAGTGTTCCTCAGACCAGTGTTCCTCAGACCAGTGTTCCTCAGACCAGTGTTACTTAGACCAGTGTTCCTCAGAGCAGTGTTCCTCAGACCAGTGTTACTCAGACCAGAGTTCCTCAGACCAGTGTTCCTCAGACCAGTGTTCCTCAGAGCAGTGTTACTCAGACCAGTGTTCCTCAGACCAGTGTTCCTCAGACCAGTGTTCCTCAGAGCAGTGTTCCTCAGACCAGTGTTACTCAGACCAGTGTTACTCAGACCAGTGTTCCTCAGACCAGTGTTACTTAGACCAGTGTTCCTCAGAGCAGTGTTCCTCAGACCAGTGTTCCTCAGACCAGTGTTACTTAGACCAGTGTTCCTCAGAGCAGTGTTACTCAGACCAGTGTTACTCAGACCAGTGTTACTCATACAGAACTAAACATCCCATCGTAGAAACCAAACTGCAGATGACCTCATAGCTCAACCTGGTGCCTGAAGGAAGGAGGGGTCATGGTTCTGGTCTTTGCTCTGTTTCTCCGTCTGTCCGTATGAAGGTCCTCTAGAGGAGGGGGGCTGCTGCTGGTCTCAGGTTTAGGAGCTTCTTTCTTTTTAACTGCTCTAAAAAGGAATCGACTTCTGACAGAGGTATAGGGTTGGAGGTCTTGAGATGATCTCCAGAAGCCAACATGAAATACAAAGATATTTCCTAACTCCACATTTTAATTAGAATCATTAAAAGACTTTTTAAAAGCCGGATGAGTTAAAGCTCTTTTCGTTGTTTATTTAGCTTTAGCTGAACTAATGTCATGCTTTAAGACAACAAACATGAATTCTAATATTCATTAGACAGGGTTCTGGTTTTAGTGGCGGCCGTCGCCCGCTCACATCGTCTTTATGAAGTCAGGTTCCTGAGGCCTGACTTCCTTTGACGTCTCGTTCAAACCTTTCAAACTGATCTAACCTGCCTCTCTTGTCCTGGTCAGACCCCTCGTCCCTGACCAGGAGGATTACAGACCAGCTCAATCTGCAATGCATCCTGGGACAGACACCATGTTTGGACTCAGACTCCATCCAGCTGCTGCCAGTTCTTATAAATCCTGTTCCGTAGCCAACCTTCTGTTTGTGTCTGCACCTGGGTTCACCTCACCTCAGCGCCAACATCAGGAAAACACCAAGTCATGGATTAACTTTGAGTTAGAAAATGACAGTTCTCTGAGCTTTCTGCCAGGAGGACTGAAAGAAACAGTCTTTCAGACATTAGTTCTGCTTATAAGAGAAGCCCAGGCTGGCACTGCTGCTGTTTCAACCCAGAGCTGAGTGAAAGTTTCTGATATTTCAGTTGTAATAAAATTAGAAACAACTTCAGACACTTGGTTTGACTCTGTAGATGCATGAGGGGGAAAATGAGCTGAATCCATTTAGAAATCAGGCAGAAACATAAACTGTGGAATATGTGAAAGTTCTGGAAAGCTTTTCAGCGCCGTGGTGTTTCCACTGGCTGACAGATCAGATCGTCACAGGGTTTATTGAAGCTCCTGAGTGAGATGGAATGAAAAAAGAATCAATTCAAGCAAAGTTTAAATATTTAGTTTAGAAATCAGTGGACCAATCAGGAAGAGTTATTCCCAGCTGGTCCTGTTTACCCTGTTATAAATGTGTTAGCATCAGTTCTGCTGTTTTCCGTTTGACAGTCGAAACGACAAATCCAAGGCGTTTTTCAGGCAGCGCTGACACGGTTTACTGTCCTGCTGACGGAAAAGCTTCTAGTTGACATGAATCTGGTTTTCTGGCTCTTTAGTGATTGTTGTGTTCCAGTGTTTGAATGGAACATGAATATTTTCCACCTCAACAGCTCAGCGTAGAGGCGATGGGAGCCAGGTTTGGATCATCGGTCGATCAGAACTCAGACATCAGGCTCAGAGACGACCCGCGGAGCGAGGGAATCCTTTACTGTCAGAACTTCAAACCTTTTGGACCAAAATATCAACACAGATCAGATGTTTTCTCCTCTTCTTTGACAAAGCGCATCCCATCCAGTTAAAACAGGGCTGTTACCATGGAAACAGAGGAAAGGTCAACATTCAGACAAACTTAGATGACAGAGTATTTTTAGAGATGAAACCCATCGATCCAGATGCTCCTGAAGCTGAGTTAGTCGTAGAAACGCATCTCAAATCATTCCTGCAGAACAAAAAGTCTAAATACATTTCTGTGATGTTCAGTGTTTTAGAGCTGCAGAGACAAAGTGGATGTGATGTAGCACAGACCCAGAGTCAGAAAACCTGTCCTGTTCGGACTTTACTGTTATTTTTCTCTCTAGCGCCACCACATGGTGGTCATGTTGGTTTGTCATTAACGGTGTTTGTAATAACGCCGTTTATAAGTTACCTAATCTAACCGTTTCCATCATCAGAACGCCGTTACCGTTACTGAGCGTTAATGTGGCGCGTTACTTTTGACATTGACATTTGATTTTATTGTCCCCAAGGGGAAACTCTTTTCCACGACACCGCTTTACTTAACAAAGACTGACCCAACGGCACAACAATCACACTAATATCAATCACCGTACACTTGAAACAGCACTGCCCCTCCACCCTGTCACATGATCCACTCAGCGTGGTCTGTTGTCATAGTGGGAACCAGACTCTTTCCAAAACGGGCCCTCCTGTATTTCATGGCTCGGCTTGTGCTGGCGTCCTGTGATTTCCTTCTTTACATCTCAGGGTCAAATCATTACAAAAAGCAAATCAGAAGGATTCAAGTACACAGCGCTGACATTTCTGATTACCTCATCAGTAGGTAAAAATAAAATCATTGTATGGATCAAATTTGTGCCAAAAGGATCAACCAAACATTAGAGTCACATACAAAATATACCTAGTGCTTTAAGTAGGTCGGTACACAATGGTACTCAGTACTGGCACTTTAAAATGTTGCCCCTCAGCATACGGGACCTTTTGCCACTGTACCGGTGTGTACTGGGACTTTTTACCACTGTACCGGTGTGTACTGGGACTTTTTACCACTGTACCGGTGTGTACTGGGACTTTTTACCACTGTACCGGTGTGTACTGGGACTTTTTACCACTGTACCGGTGTGTACTGGGACTTTTTACCACTGTACCAGTGTGTACTGGGACTTTTTACCACTGTACCAGTGTGTACTGGGACTTTTTACCACTGTACCAGTGTGTACTGCGACTTTTTTAGTCCTCAACACTGACCCAGTTCACATGTTCAGCCAGTTTACTCCTCCCCTCATTTTATAGGAAATGTTTTTTTTTTTGCAAAACCCTTGAACTTGTGGATTCAGTGATGTTAAACTGCAGAACAAATCTACATTTAATGTTGTTCTCCTAACGGCATCGGTTTCAGTCTAGATTTTATTTATTTTTTTGCATTTGCAGAAAAAAAAAAAAACCCCAACTCCAGTCAAGGTAAGACCACATTTCCCCCAGAGATAATCAGAACCATCTGTAAATGGAGTTGATTTGATTTGGTGGTGTGCCACTGCTACGGGACCTTCCAATCACTTTGAGACTTTTTCATTAAGTTCTCTCATATGTTGGACATTTACAGTTTTAATAAAAAGCCATGAAATTGATTTTAATATAAAGTTACCCTTCGGAGCAAAGGGTTAATTATTGAAACAGAGCTCTTACACTTTAGGCTAAATCAAATTCATGGACTTTCAAGGAAAGTTTTTAAAGATTTTCCAGCATCTTAAACTGGTGATTTAGACGTGAACAACACATTTATACTCAAAATGCTTATTTCACTTTCTTATCTCATTAATATAAAAGCTATAAGCTAAAACCAGTTTCAGCTACAGCTTTAAGTGGAGATGCACTGATTTAGATTTTAAAGGCACACTCTGCAGTTTAGCTTGTTTTTAGCTCCCCCTAGAGTTCATATTAAGTCACTGTCATAAAACCGTTAGCCCCATAGTTTCTGCTCAGAAAGCCCTAAATCTACCTGTTAAATGTCTCCTCAGCCTTCACTGCTTTCTACTGGAGCGGTTCATCACTCAGTCAAAGAAATCAGCTGTTCAAGCAGGGAGAGATGGGAAAATCAGGAATCATGAGCTAAAAACACTCCGGAGCTAGCATAACAGCTAGCCACATTGGGTTAGCCTAACCCTCTGAGATACGGGACTTTGTGAGACTTCAGGACACCGGACCAGAGACTCAGAAGTTACAGACGTGGTATTCTGGGTCCAAGCAGCAGATGGAGCTGAGGGACTTTATTAACCTGTAAAGGATCAGATTAGATCAGACTGGGTCAGATTAGATCAGACTGGATCAGATTAGATCAGACTGGATCAGATTAGATCAGACTGGATCAGATTAGATCAGACTGGGTCAGATTAGATCAGACTGGGTCAGATTAGATCAGACTGGGTCAGACTGGATCAGATTAGATCAGACTGGATCAGATTAGATCAGACTGGATCAGATTAGATCAGACTGGATCAGATTAGATCAGACTGGATCAGATTAGATCAGACAGTCTGATCTAATCTGATTCAGACTGGATCAAGGACAGGATTTAAAATAAGAAGTTTTGGTTTCTTTGTTCCTTCTGATACAATTCATTTCAAATAACTATATGTAAAAGAAAACTTTAAATAAATCTGGCCAAACTGAATTTCATGATTCAGGAAGTAAAAACTTCTGTGCTCAGTGATGGTGAGTTCATGGACTGAAAAAACAAACAGGATTTTTGAGTTTCAGCCCAGCTGATCACAGATTAAACCAATTAGGCGGAATATTGGCCAAGTCAGCATTTCTAGCTTTTAACAATAAAAACCCCTCTCAAAACCTTGAAAAATGTAATTAAAATTAAATCATTTTAAAGGATTTCAAGAACTGTAAAACTCTGTAATCCTAATAAATGTAGGTGGTTTGAGTCCAGAAACATTCAGAAAACATTAGAAAACCGAGGACGTAGTTATAATTTCAAAGGAACTGAAGTCTTTACAAAGACAAGATTTAGAACTAAAGTGAAGGAATTTAGTATTTCTGTGAAGTGTCAAATGATAGAACAACCTCAACGAATAAAGGTCGCTTAGTATTTAATAAACTGCATTAAATCAGGGCTATTAAGTCATTATTAAAAAGTAAATTCAGATATTATTAGGTAAAACGGCAGCGCTCCTTTTCAGTCACGTTTGTTTTTGTTGACGTGTAAATCCAGTTTTTTCTTCTGAATGAAATAAATAAAACGAGGTAAATAACCACCTGGAGCCGTTTCTGTTCCAATCAAAAGAATCATAGCAGAGACCTGTTTATTGGATTTATTAAGTTGTATTCAGACACTCAAAACTGATCAGCCCATCACTAGTAATGCTGTTTTACACCATTAGAATTCATTGAGCTGTAGGAGAGACCACCAGTCCGGTTAATGATGCTACCCGCCCACAACTGTAGGTTAGCAAACCAAATACAGTCCGTCATAGAAAATCTGAGGGCAGTTATCAATAATTAAAACACGATCAACACTGTGCAATGCAATAAAAGTTCCTTTCAAACACGACCGTGGACCTTTTCTCTGGAAAAAAAGAACAAAATTAACTTAAACTTAAAAAAGAACAAGACACCAGAGAGGATTCTGTTAATAACACTACATAGATCGAAGAAGACCACCGCTGCTTAACGTTTGACCAGATTGTGACAAAGTCGAGCTCGAAGAGGAAAAGAAGGGAAGTGGAAAAAACATACGGAACTGTACAGTTGTTCGAAATCTCTAAATAAAGTTCGTGGTGAAGCTGGACTACAGGAAGAAGACGACGCTGCACCTTTAAAATCAGAGTCTCTTGTTCTTCTCCTCCAGATCTGACGGTAGGTGGTCGTCCAGACTTCAGGACCTCTAAGATCAGGAGGTTGACAGCTGGCCTGATTATAAATGAAGCTGATTAATGATTTACTCACACAGCAGATCCGTCTTTACATTTCCTGGTTTTCTTTTCTTGTCTCCACACAAGGCTTCTATTAAAGCACATCACAGTGTAAAGCTTCCTGTTGTTTTTTAATTTACATCAAGCTTGGGAGACTCGTCCGAGCATCGTGAGTTTGAGCTGTGAGCTCACAACAAACGGAGCGAGGAGCCGAGAACCTAGAGACGGGAACAAACGGAGCGAAAGGCTAAACCCCGTAAAGCTCGCCGGGTCACCTCGTCATCATCAGTGAAGTCAGGCGACACGTTGGTCGGGTTTTCTCTTCTTAAACAGGGTTAGTCTTTAAACTGAATGAAGGATAAAAATGAGTTGTTGTTGTTGTTTTTAAAGAGCTGTAGTGATACATGCATCCATTATACCGATATACACTTCTTAAAAAAGTTAAAAAAAAGAACAATAACAAAACAAAGTTGTTAGAAACGCAGCTATACAGAGTCTTTTCGCTATTCCAGGGAAGTGAAGGTGAAGAGCAGGTCTGACGTCCAGAAACCAAAGAGCCCGATGTCCACATGTAGGAGGGGGAGGATGAGGTGTGAGTGAGGAAGAGCGGGGTTAGTTAGTTACTGCAGCAGGGACGGCTGCTGGGTTGAGGCGTCTCTGTCAGGTCCACTCCTCGGTTCCGTCCACTGCTGGCGCCGGCGCCCTGAGGCTCGTTCTTAGGAAGCTTCTTTGCTGCAGTGACAATGAAACTCCATCAGTGTAAGAAATAATCAGATTACATCACAACAAGTGGGTAAAGCTGGTTTAAACCGATGAAAAAAGATCAGGGAATAAAGACTCATCACAGCATTTTAGTAAATATTCAGTAGATCCAGACTCAAATAATCATCTCTGAATAAAGAACTCAGCCTAAACCCTGCTAACAGTTTATTATCCCTCCGTTTTATCCTCCACTGAGGGAGCTGGTGTCCATCAGCTGTTTTTAGATTATAAACATATAAAGAACAAAACCTTTAAGCTGTTCTCACATTCACTTCTGACCATCGAGCAGCTTTTAGTAAACCGTTCTGACCTCCATAAACCAGCTCAGGTTAGTTTAAAGCTAACTAAGCAGCGCCCTCTAGTGGACTGAGAGTGTAATGACTGACCTGTTCATTAGTCTCAGTAACCTGCTCCACAGCCACATGCACACGCTGTGAACTAGGGCCGCACCGATTCTGGCCGATCGCCGATCTTTAGACAACCTTTCCTGCCGATCTCGATTTTTTTGCCGATCTTGTATTTTTCATAACTAGAAGCCAATTACTTTAATGTTTCCATTTTTATTGAGTAAATTGAATGAATACTCACAAAACATGAGGAAGTGTCCTCTCATATAAAAATTATGTATATATATATATATATATATATATATATATATATACACATATATATATATATATATATATATATATATATATATATATATATGTATATATATATATATATAAAATATAAACAATTAATTAATAAAGCCAATTAAAAAGGTGCCTCTTAAAAATGAAACCAGAGCTGTGAACCATTACCAAAGCCCTTTTCTCAGGTCCTCCTTTAATTAATAGAACTTTCTGTCTGTAATTTTACTAAAACACTTGTTAAATCTACTCTAATAAACACTTCAGCATTAACTCTGTGCAGTGTGTAAATAACTCTAACATAGTGTCTCTGTACTGACTAACAGAGCAGAAATCATCCAGATTCACTTAATGCTGCTCATCTCTTCACCTTACCAGGTTTTCTAACTGCGGCTGCGTGCCACCTGACTACTCGGCTCCCGTAGATTTTACTGATGGTGCATTTAATGCGCCTCGTAAAAACGAGGACACAGCAGCTAAACTATGGGATAATCTACCGATTAAACGCGGAGTCATTGCTGTTTGATCACGGCCACGGGACAGTTCTCCCCCGCGCCCCTCTAATGAGAGACACGCTGGAAAGATACGTTCTGCATTTAGCCTCAAGTTGTGTCCGATGCACGCTGAAGCTACCGCCACCGGCGACGCTGTCCGCTCTCAGATCAGTGAACTCCGTTTTTGCTTTTTCTGTCATACGGACTGCAACTATAGAGGAAGAGACGAGTGGAGAGCTGAACCAGCTCACTTTGTTGTAGTTTGAAGCGTTAGCAGCCGCGCTAGCAGCTGTTAGCTTTTGCCTCGGGTACAACTTCTCTGAGGTTTAGCCTGGCGGGGTCCGATGAAAGTCTGGCGGGCCGCGCTGGGGGAAACCCTGATGTGTAACATTCAGTTAACATGGCACATGTTAGTGCTTCTTCCTCCTCCTCCTGCACAGACGTGATGTAGCACGGAAGGGAGGGAGGCAGTCTGCACCTCCCGGGAACAGGAGACAAAAGCTGATTTAAAAGTCTAGAACCAAGATCGACGATCTGATGGGAATATGGTCGATTTACCATCCCCTCAAATGAACGTGATCGAGGCCGATCGATCGGTGCGCCCCTACTGTGACTGTAACCTGAGACACTAATGATCTGATTTACTCAGGTTACATTCACTCATTGGAGACATGTTTTTGTTTTGATCGGATCACTTTTTGTAATGCTCCAATCTCCTCTCCTCAAAACAATCTGCCACAGCTACAAACTAGAATCTGTCTCTCCTGGATAAATACATAAAAAGAGTCAAATGTTCCCCTAAAAACTATTGATTATCAGTGTTTGGACAACCACTAAACCCACGATGAGACAACGCTGAACCTGTTCCATTTATCAGTAAACCTCTGATCCTGAACTTCTGTCAGAGTCTCTCCATGTCGTCTGCATGTTAGTGTTAGTTAGTTAATCCTCTTTCTTTAAACACAGTGAGCATCAACATGTGAAGCTTCTAGTTATAATCATAAAAATAAAGAATGCTGACTAAAACAATAAGAGTTAGGAAGTTCAAAAGCAGGAAGGTGCTGATGAAGTCCAGCGCACTGATTGATCTATTTTGTTCCTGAATGATCGCCCAGCCCGACGTCATCACTCTGTAATAAACAACACGCCATGTTAGCCAGGAAATGGATTTAGAAGCTGGGAGGAGGAGACACTCACCGATGGCCATGAAGATCTCATTCACGTTCATAGAGGTCTTTGCTGAAGTCTCCATAAAAAGCAAACTGTTGTCGTCTGCGTACGACTGTGCGTCCTACAGAAGAACACCCGAAAGGTTAAAATGCCTCAAAACGCATTGATTATGAATAAAAACTCAACTAAACTACAGCAACGTTCCAATCAGACTACAGGACAGAGCTGACCACAAAGACCTGACTGAAGTAGATTTACTCCGTTTCATGATAAAACTCCACTTTACGTGAAGTTTTCATCCTGCAGACGTGTTTTTAAAAAGACAAACCTGAAAGTCCAGAGCTCTCTTGTTGGCCAGGTCGGCCTTGTTCCCAGCCAGAGCTATTACGATATTTGGACTGGCTTGTCTCTGAAGCTCCTTAACCCAGTTCTTCGCCCGGACAAATGACTCCTGACAAACAGAGCAGACAGGAATAAGGGTCGCCTCAATCAGTGGACAAACTAACAGAAGTCCAAGTGATGGAAGGAGAGGAGAAAAGGCTGCACTGAAACCAGATGAAAGAACAAAACCACGTCTCATCATTTGGATCAGAGCAACTGGAACATACATGGATGAATTAGTTCAAGAGTAGAAAAGACAAACTCAATGTTTGTTTAGTTTTTGACTTTAGAACTACAGGATGCAGAAATGTAAACTCCTGAAGGCAAACGTGAAGAATCTGATGAGATCTGATTGGATAAAGAATGATTCATTTACACTGGAGCCTAATGTGGAGTATGTTTCTATAAATGTATTAAAATGTTCATTTGTCTCCTACTGATCGTGTTCTCCCTGATTCTGAATCTTCTCCTAAACAGATCCATGTGTTTTACTCCAGTAACACAGCTTAGGTCTGATGAACACTGCAGAACAATTAAAGCTGATACAGTGGAGGAAATAATGATTTGAGCCCTTGCTGATTTGGTAAGTTTGTCCAATGACAAAGAAATGAAAAGTCTCAGAACAGAATCATTTTAATGGTAGCTTTATTTTAACAGTGGCAGATAGCACATCAAAAGGGAAATCTCCAAAATAACTTTAAATAAAAGATAGAAACTCATTTGCATTTCACTGAGTGAAATAAGTATTTGAACCCTCTAACAAAAATACTTAATACTTAGTGGAAAAACCCTTGTTTGCAGCACAGAGGTCAAACGTTTCTTGTAATTGATGACCAAGTCTGCGCACATGTTAGGAGGAATTTTGGTCCACTCCTCTTTCAGATCATCTCCAAATCCTGAAGGTTTGGAGGCTGTCTCTGTGCAGCTCTGACCTTCAGCTCCTCCATAGGTTTTCTATAGGATGAAGGTCCGGAGACTGACTAGGCCACTCCGTGACCTTAATGTGCTTCTTCTTGAGCCACGCCTTTGTTGCCTTTGCTGTATGTTTTGGGTCATTGTCGTGCTGGAACACCCATCCACGACCCATTTTCAGTTTCCTGGCAGAGGGAAGGAGGTTGTCGCTCAGGATTTGACGATACACGGCTCTGTTCATTTTCCCGTTAATGCGGTGACGTTGTCCTGTGCCCTTAGCAGAAAAACACCCCCAAAGCAAAATGTTTCCACCTCCATGCCTGACGGTGGGGACGGTGTTTTGGGGTC
>SSNR01000071.1:1669545-1716206 GCA_006937965.1 Callopanchax toddi | reverse complement strand
ACGAAACCTGACAGAAAAACAGTCACACACAGACACAATCACGCTCCCTCCCTCATGCGTGCACACACACATTCCTGCAAACATACCAAGACACACAATAGACGCTATACACCCACTCTCGCTCCCCATGCACTCTCTATGTTCAGGACCAGGGACCAGCGCCCTAAAGCCTGATTTATACTTCTCCGTCTGCGTCGTTACGGAGACACGCAACGCCATTATGCGTCGACGCAAGCTCTCTACGACATGCTCGCAGAGGCTGACGGAGACATGCCCAAAATTCTAACTATGCGTCGAAAGCGACGGACAACGCATGCCTGTGATTGGTCGGCTCAACACCCCGTGATCATTTCCGGCTTCATGCCGCTATCAACAGAGTAGTAATAGTAGAATCTCACGGAAGCAGATATGGATCAGCTCGAGAACCGTCTGGCAGACGAAGTACGAACATTTATATCATCCATCAGTGTCCCTAAAGGGTTAAACAAGAGCTACATTTTCGCTCGTCGTCTGCCTCGTCCTCACTGAACGGACGGACAGACATTCAACAGACGCCGCTGTCTCCTCACTTCTGTTTAATTCTTTTTAACAACATTGTTTGTTCTTCGAGATCAATCTGTTCAAACTCAATCAAAATTCGCTCTCTGTCGGCCATTACTGAGCTGAAATAAACAAACGTTGGTCGACCGAGGCATTACTGCAGAAAAGTTATGCGCCCTCTGCTGTCCTGGTGGAGAATTGCTTCACAACACTGACGGAGAAGTAAAAATCAAAAACGTCTCCGTCAATACGTGTGCGTCTGAGCGCAAACGTGCTGTCGGAGAAGTATAAATCAGGCTTAAGGGTGAAGCCGGCCCTGAGATCCAGAAGATGGTCCCTCCCTTACTGAAGTGGGGATAAGCAGACCACCGCGCACCCCGCCGCAGCCGAGCAGCCCCCCACCGCAGACCCCGACCAGACGGCCCGCTCCACTCCAGGCCCCAGGCAGCGAGCAGAGAACAGGGGTGTGTGAAGACCCCAAGTCTCCCCCCGCCTGCTCCAATGTGGTGTTGATGCGTGTTGTAGTAAGATGCTTTTAAAAAGAGTGGGGGGCGGCCCGCCATCCCCCGCCCTGGATCCTAAGTGTCTAAATGCGTGGAGATGGGTAATGACACCGGAGGAGAGGTTAGCCGGCTAGACCTCCCTCCCCCCGGGTATTACTGGGTGTAATTCCTCCAAAGACCCTAGATGCAAAATGTAAGAATGTCTGGGGTGGAAGTGTTTAAATTGTGCAATAAAATTGGGCCACAGGACTGCAGAGATGGTGTTCCACACCATGACGTACCCGTGACCCAAAGCCCTGTGTGTGTGGTGACGTGACGGAGCTGTTGTAGTGTACTTCTACAACAATACTTTAAACCCTTTCAGGAAAACAGTGTCCCCTCCCACAGAGCTAGGGAGGTCCAGACCTGAAGTACCTCTGTCACTGCACTGGGATCAGCTCCATCAGAGCTTCATTATTTCTCGACTCTTTAGGATTAGATTTCTAAACATATTTACATCATAATTCTATGAATGAGTGTCTGAACCCATGCAGACATGTTTGCAGACGCTCATGACTTGTTGTGTCAATCCAGTGAACGAGTCAGGACGACATCCAGCATCGACTAAACCTCACCAGCTTTTGTTTACCGGATTCTCACTGGTTTTGTTTTCTTCTTAATTTCCGTTAAACTGAGTGACGCACAGACGTGTTAAAGTGTTTAACGTGTTCTTAGCGTGTCCACACTGACACAAACCAAGCTAAACACACTCTTTTAATCTCATTATGACTCTTCAAGATGCACAGCCGGAACCAAAAAAAAAACCCACGCAAACTTAAAGAAGCCCCGAAACACAAAACAGGAAATTAGAATAATCCTCCATGAATCAACTAATGACAGCATCCTGTGTGCTCGGCATTAATAATACTGCAGAGAATGAAATGACACGCCGCATTCAGGAACGTCTGACGCGACACGCTCCTGGCAGCTCCAGACATCAGCAGGGCAAAGTGGAGTCATGAAGTAGAAGTATTCAGACAGGATGACGCTGGTGGAGTGAGTCCACCTGCTCCAAGGAAAACTGAAGTCTGGAGCCCAATCAGAACACTCAGATAGCTTCTGTTTAAAAACGCTTTTAGATGTGTCATTCTTGTTTTTATCAACTTTAAATGTAAGAAAACCACTTTAATTCATTAAATGTGTGAAGAGTTTTATTCTACACAACATCATGTGATAGGATGAAAGGAAGGTGTAGAAGACAGTGGTCAGGCCAGAGACCGTGGCTCTGAGGAGACGGGGGACAGAGTGGAGACAATGATGGACAGGAACAGGACTGAGTCCATCAGAGGGACAGACCACGGTAGTCCATCAGAGGGACAGACCACGGTAGTCCATCAGAGGGACAGACCATCAGAGGGACAGACCACGGTAGTCCATCAGAGGGACAGACCACGGTAGTCCATCAGAGGGACAGACCATCAGAGGGACAGACCACGGTAGTCCATCAGAGGGACAGACCATGGTAGTCCATCAGAGGGACAGACCACGGTTGTCCATCAGAGGGACAGACCATGGTAGTCCATCAGAGGGACAGACCACGGTAGTCCATCAGAGGGACAGACCATCAGAGGGACAGACCATGGTAGTCCATCAGAGGGACAGACCACGGTAGTCCATCAGAGGGACAGACCACGGTAGTCCATCAGAGGGACAGACCATCAGAGGGACAGACCACGGTAGTCCATCAGAGGGACAGACCATGGTAGTCCATCAGAGGGACAGACCACGGTAGTCCATCAGAGGGACAGACCACGGTAGTCCATCAGAGGGACAGACCACGGTAGTCCATCAGAGGGACAGACCACGGTTGTCCATCAGAGGGACAGACCACGGTAGTCCATCAGAGGGACAGACCACGGTAGTCCATCAGAGGGACAGACCATCAGAGGGACAGACCACGGTAGTCCATCAGAGGGACAGACCATGGTAGTCCATCAGAGGGACAGACCATGGTAGTCCAACAGAGGGACAGACCACGGTAGTCCAACAGAGGGACAGACCATCAGAGGGACAGACCACGGTAGTCCATCAGAGGGACAGACCACGGTAGTCCATCAGAGGGACAGACCACGGTTGTCCAACAGAGGGACAGACCACGGTAGTCCATCAGAGGGACAGACCACGGTTGTCCAACAGAGGGACAGACCATGGTAGTCCATCAGAGGGACAGACCACGGTAGTCCATCAGAGGGACAGACCACGGTTGTCCAACAGAGGGACAGACCACGGTAGTCCATCAGAGGGACAGACCACGGTTGTCCAACAGAGGGACAGACCACGGTAGTCCATCAGAGGGACAGACCATCAGAGGGACAGACCACGGTAGTCCATCAGAGGGACAGACCATGGTAGTCCATCAGAGGGACAGACCATGGTAGTCCATCAGAGGGACAGACCATGGTAGTCCATCAGAGGGACAGACCACGGTAGTCCATCAGAGGGACAGACCATCAGAGGGACAGACCACGGTAGTCCATCAGAGGGACAGACCACGGTAGTCCATCAGAGGGACAGACCATCAGAGGGACAGACCACGGTAGACCATCAGAGGGACAGACCACGGTAGTCCATCAGAGGGACAGACCATGGTAGTCCATCAGAGGGACAGACCACGGTAGTCCATCAGAGGGACAGACCACGGTTGTCCAACAGAGGGACAGACCACGGTAGTCCATCAGAGGGACAGACCATCAGAGGGACAGACCACGGTAGTCCATCAGAGGGACAGACCATGGTAGTCCATCAGAGGGACAGACCACGGTTGTCCATCAGAGGGACAGACCACGGTAGTCCATCAGAGGGACAGACCATGGTAGTCCATCAGAGGGACAGACCACGGTAGTCCATCAGAGGGACAGACCACGGTTGTCCAACAGAGGGACAGACCACGGTAGTCCATCAGAGGGACAGACCACGGTTGTCCAACAGAGGGACAGACCATGGTAGTCCATCAGAGGGACAGACCACGGTAGTCCATCAGAGGGACAGACCACGGTAGTCCAAATTATTGATCTGATCAGTTGTAGCTCAAATCATTTAAAGTTCATCAGCGTTGTTAAACTCCTAAAGTGTTTGATGTTAGAAACCAGGACCTCCTGCAGCGAGAGGAGCTAGGCTAGGCTAGGCTAGGCTAGGCTAGGCTAGGTAAGTAAGTAAAGTTTATTTCTATAGCGCCTTTCACAGATAGACATCACAAAGCGCTTCAACCAAAAGAACAAAATTGAGAAAACATTGAAAATAAAAAACAAAACAGAGACTTGGGCATACTGTACATACTGGGGCAAACTTCAATACAAGAAACTAAAATCTCGGGCAGAAATATTGGGTTGGGCGAGAGACTAACAATATTTGGGCCAAATAATAAAAGAGAAAAACAAAAACTGGGAGCAGCAGAGAAAGTAAACAAAGGGAGGGAGTAGCGCAAACTCTGACAGTCACAGGAAACATAAGACACGTTGTGTTGCTATGCTAACAATCCTCCATGAGCTGAGCGGGATGTGACACCATTCATGTTGGAGTCGCTTCAAAAAGGAGACCAGACCTGACCTTTAACAACTTTATCCATTAATGCTGTCAAAGTCCAACATGTTCATAACAATAAACGCTCTCTTTGCATAAAATCACACCTACATACAGGAATTCACCCCTTTAATAAAAGAGGAAGTGGAAGGTCACCTAGTACCAACCAGTGACTGTTGGTCGCTCCTGGTTTGTGTGTTTGACCTGCTGAAGCTCCAGTTAATAAAGGCCCATGATACAAGATCCTGTAAAACTCAGATATCAGTAAAAACGCTGAACGACGAGCAGAGGTCATGTGACCTCACAGCAAACCGTGATGCCTCCACCCCCATAGGAGCTGTCTGTACGCTGGAGGAGCAGGTAGAGCAGAAAACTGCTCCTAGTTCATCGTGTTGACCTCCACTCCCTGGAAGGAGGAGGAGAACCCAGCGGGACCGTACTAGTGTCAGGGTTCTGTTGACATCAGAGTCAACGTTAGCTTTCAGACTTCTCCAGCCCGTCTGTGACGACATGAACCCAACAGGAATGCTCAAAATATGTTTGTCCTCGTCTCATAAAAGTCAATGTCTTTGAGCCACAAGAAGTTTTAGTTTCAATCAGTTTATTAAAAATGAGGGGACTGTAGCAGCCGTACAGTTAGAGGGACGGATCGTTTCTGAGGGATTCTTCTCTCCAGAACAGCTCAAGTCTTTTTCTTTCTGACGTTTTGTCGTCTTTTCATTCAGTTTCTGAGGAATGTGTTTGTTAGTGAAGGCTTCGAGCTCCTGACCTGTGAGCCGTTCTAAACCTCCTAAACTCAGGGAACGAACCAGAGTCGACACATAACAGACAACTCGGCCAAGAGCAGCTAAACAGGAGCGTTAGGCTCTTGTTGACACAAAGATTTATATGAATTTATGATGATGTCAGCTCTTCTTCACTTATTTGATGCATTTATTGTTTCCTTAAACACAACAGGCCATCATGGTTCAACGACTGGACAGAATCCTGAGAGCTGTCAATCAGGAAGAAGAGAGGAGAGTTTGAGATGAGAGGCGGTTTAAAAACCATCAGCTGGAGCTCCGTTAGCCACATGATATAAAGCTGAACATAATGATCTCTCTGAGTCAATATTAGCTCTTTTGTCATCCCACCAACTCTTTAGGGGGAAATCAACTTCTGGCACACAGCAGTTGAACAAATGAACGTTCAGTAAACACAGCAGACAGTCAGATGATTAGGATTCAGACTTCAGGTTTCTGGATCTGTTTGTGACGTTTACTCGTGCACTTACCGATAAACTGCAGAGATCGTCTTCTGTGGCCTACGCCGTCCCCAGAGGACAGGGTCTCCGGTCCCTCGTGTGAAGAGAGGAACCAAAATCTGGAGGCAGAACCTTCTACCTGCAGAGAGTCGAAGTCGTTACCTAACCCTAACCAACACTCATCGTCATGGATCGTCTCCCCGACTCCAACGTCTCTCTGTCCACGAGGAGACCGAGGTTTGAAGAGGAGCGGGAAAAGCAAAGGAGCTGGTCAACAACAGATGACACTGTGAAAGCTCAGAGATCAGCTACAGAAGATCCTTCCAGCCCACACCTTTAATGACTTATTTAAACGTCTCAGTTCCATTTGGGATTTAAAGTATTTTTCCTTTGATTTGATCAACAGAAATAAAACCCAGAGAGAGCTCCACTGGTTTCCAGTCGGCCTACTGGATTCCTCCTCCTCAAAGTCAGAGCTACTTCCTGTCAGGTCACACCTGAGGCCTTCAGCGTACTGCTCCTCATCTCTGGACTCCAGACTTCTCAGGCCTTCACTTCATTTAAGACATACAATAAATGACTTTTCATTTTCATTTCCTCAGAATAAAAAACTACTCAACAAATGAAGTTCATAAATAATCCACCTGATTGGTTTCCATTTCTAACAAAACAAACCAAGTCTAATGTGTCATCAGAGGTGTAGCACATCAATGGGTTAAAAGTTATTTAGGAAATAGGAAACAGTTTGTTCAGATAAATGATAATAAATCTAAACTATGTGATATTAATTATGGAGTGCCACAAGGGTCGGTCCTTGGACCCAAACTGTTCATATTATTTATTAACAACCTGGTGAATGTATCTAAGATGCTTGGTACTGGTTTGTTTGCAGATGATACCACACTGTTTTATTCAGGATCAGATATTAATGAAGTAGCTAAAGTGATCAATAATGAACTGATTAAAGTTAAAACCTGGTTTGACAGAAACAGATTGTCACTGAATCTCAATAAAACTAACTTCATCCTGTTTAGGGACAAAAAAAAACCAAAAAACAGTGATGTATCATTGGAAATAGATGGGACTGAAATTCAAAGAGTAACAGAAACTAAATTCCTAGGAGTTCTTTTTGATGAAGACTTGACCTGGAAGTCACATATTGATTACATAAAAGGTAAAACGGCCAAATCCATAGGAGTATTACATAGAGTCGAGTTTTACTGACTAGTTCTGGTTTGTTGTACAACTCGCTGATTGTTCCATACTTGACTTATTGTGTAGAAATCTGAGGAGCAACATACAAAAACTATACACAACCTTTATTTATTCTACAGAAAAGAGCTCTGAGGATCATCAGTTATAGCGGCTACAGAGGTCCATCAGACCCGTTGGTCATCAAATACAGAATACTGACATCTCATGATTTAGTAGATAGGAAAATTTTACTAACTATGTACAAAGCTAGTTTAAGTACTCTGCCAACAAACATTCAGAGGATATTTGTAAAGAGAACTAGTGGTTACATGTTGAAAGGAACTGATGTGTTTTAAAAACCTGGATTTAGAATAAAAATGAAGGAATGGAGTATGTCTGTAAATGGAGTTAAATTATGGAATAACCTTAACAGGGAAATAAAAAAATCAACGTCATTTATTAAGGTACCAAATTGAGTGTACTAAGTAATTATGAAAATGTAAATTAATCATATCATCTGAAAATGAGAACAAGTACATGTGTTTGACAAATTGTAATTGATCATTTCTTTGTTAATTGGGGGCAGAAATGATAAGATTTTTTCTTCATTCTGCTCCTTTTCATTCAAATATGATTTTTTAAAATGTATATCTTATTGTTTATTTTTTGTTTTTGTTTCTTTTACTTGTTTTATTTGAATGAAATAAACTTTATAAAATAAAATAAATCAGAGTTTTAATAAATGTAATGGATACAACTCTTACAGAAAAAATATGAGTGAAAAATACCAATCAAAAGCATAAGTGTGTCATAATAAAGAACTATAATTATACTCTGAGATGGAAGACTATCCAGTTTTTATTAAAAGGCTGCAGTTACAAGTTTAGAGCAGCAGGTGGCAGAGTTGTTCTACGTTTGTAGAGAAACTTTATTTATTCAGGCAGCAAAATCAGCTGGTTCTTTTCCAGGGAGACCTGGAAGTTCAGCATCTGGCTCAGGGGTCGTTTAGGTCAGGGCCTGAACCTGTGGCTTCTTCCTCTGAGACACATCAGAGGGGATTAGAACCCTCGCCTCCAGGGGAGACTGCAACCTGAACGCAGCTCCTTGTGAGAAACAATCCAATCAGAGTGACTTCAGTCCTGTTCAACATCATCAGGCCTTAAAGGATAGAAACACATGAAATGACTCACAGTAAAAGTCTCCTGGATGAGCGGTCACATGACCAGAACATGGACAGGCAGCGGTCAGGAGGTCAAAGGTCACAGTAGGATGTTGGTGAGGAAATGTTTCCACTGACCCTAACCTCTGCAGAGGGTTCAACCCCGAACATAACGCGGGGGGGGGGGGGGGGGGGGGGGGGGTTAGGACATGGTGGTTGCTCTCATTCTGGAACTGACCAGTTTACCTGCTACAGGTGAGATTCACCTTTTTTTTTATTAAGTTTATTTCATTCAAAATAAAACAGTTAAAAAACATACAATAAAATATACATAACAAAAAAAAATCTAAGGAGCAGAATGAATAAAACATCTTATAATTCCTGCCCCCATTTAACCACAGAACACATCTACAGGTTTACACTCTTAACTCAGTGTTTTGATCACAGTAATAAAAATAATAATAGCAAAATTAAAACTTAAAATGGCATCAACATAAGTTTCAACCTAAACACAATTAACTCATTCAAAAAAGGATGGGAAGAAACGTTCCTATCTCCAAAATGTTTACACACTTTTTAAATAGATGATGACCAACAAACCGTGACTACACAACACCACAAAACAACACCACAAAACAACACCACCACAAAACAACACCACCACAAAACAACAACACCACAAAACAACACCACAAAACAACACCACAAAACAACAACACCACAAAACAAAACCACCACAAAACAACACCACCACAAAACAACAACACCACAAAACAACACCACCACAAAACAACACCACCACAAAACAACAACACCACAAAACAACACCACCACAAAACAACAACACCACAAAACAACACCACCACAAAACAACACCACCACAAAACAACACCACCACAAAACAACCCAAAAGCGTCACCTCGTAGAGGAAAACAAACCATATAATCATCACCACAGCACATGAACAGTCACTCCTCCTCTTCTCTGTACAGATAGAACATCTGTTCTTTGTATAATTGTTTGAATTGCAGTATATTTGTACTTTGGTTTTTTCTTCAGTACTGTTCCATAAGATGACTCCACAGATTAAGTGTTCGAGCACAGTGATGTCTCAGATTTAATCCCTTCTCAGATCACGTCCCCTTGTCTTTCAGACCTTCCAAACCTTCAGAAGGGTTCAAACAATTATTGATCCTTATTGTTTCTGAGCCAAAGTCAAAACTGAAACACTAATGTGATGAATTTATTTAGTATATTCATTTAAAAGTGATGATGTGGCAGAAAGGTCCAGCTTCTTAAAGGAGCGCTACCAGCAGCGTCCACCAGAGGGAGACAAACACACACTAATGAGTCTCAGGTCGGTCTGTCTCTGCGCTTTGACTCAAGTCAGACAGAAAAATAAAATAAAGCACAAACTTTACCTCTCTGCACTGAACATCAATCAAAAGTCCTCCGAGGGAACCAGGAGGACGTTAGTTTGTGACCGCAGGAAGACTCCAGAGCAGCAGGGTGTGGGTTCTATGGAGCTGATCAAATGTCCAGCTCTGGACAACATCCTGGTGTGTCCCACACAGACGTCTCTTTAGTCTACAATTAAAAATCATCATACACAACTCCTGCTTTTATTATTTTTAATGCAACGAGCTTCAGATTATGAGTAACAGGAGAGTCCGGTCCAGGCTGCAGAGGGACAGAAGGACACCGAGATCAGGACGATGGGACAGAACCCAAGACTTACAGTAAAAACGGTGAAATGTTTCAGATCCAACTCATTTTATTGGATTTTGTGTCAGAAGTTCAATGTTTTAGTGATCTCTTTGTTCTCAATAACCTTTATTTGACATTTTCTTTTTTAATGCATTCTCTTATTTATTAGAATAAATTCTGGAAACATAAAAATTCATTTCCTAAATCTTATAATCGAATCACAACGTGTGTGATTATTATCTCCATGTTTGTGGTGTGAAGCCTCCAGACGCTGCAGGCCCTGCCACGCCGTTCGCTGTGGGCTCAGGCTGAAGCAGCGCTCCGTCTCACGGCTCAGTCAGACTCAGGGCAGGGATGACAATCAGTCACACCAAACGACAGCCAGGGTCGACTTGTAATGGGTCAGTTTGTGGTTTCTCTAAAAGCTGCATCCTGTCAAATCTGATGATCAAATCTGATCATTTTTCTTTATGGAATTAATCTGAAAATAAGAGATAAATGCCAGATCTATAAAATGATCACAGCATTAAATACATCTGTGTCCTAATTAAACGTCACACCTGAGTCAATGTAGGGGACTCTAATAAATTATTACAACAACAAAACATTAACATTATTGTTTTAAAGCTTCTTCTTACTCAAATATCTTGATTTTTTAAATAAGAATATTCATAAAATAATGTAAAATACACAAAATGAAACAGAAAGTGTGGGAGGGGCTGGTTTGTGTTCAGGTTGAAGAAATATTTAAATCTCTGTTAAAGAAAAACACGACGTCTTCATTTGGGCTCCAAACGACATCCTGGTGATGAAACAGATCAACGATAAATAATAGTGATAGATAAATAATAGTGATAGATAAATAATAGTGATCGATAAATAATAGTGATCGATAAATAATAGTGATAAATAATAGTGATTGATAAATAATAGTGATAAATAATAGTGATTGATAAATAATAGTGATAGATAAATAATAGTGATAGATAAATAATAGTGATCGATAAATAAGTGATAAATAATAGTGATAGATAAATAGTGATAAATAATAGTGATAACTAAATAATAGTGATCGATAAATAATAGTGATCGATAAATAATAGTGATAGATAAATAATAGTGATTGATAAATAATAGTGATTGATAAATAATAGTGATAAATAATAGTGATCGATAAATAATAGTGATTAATAAATAGTGATAAATAATAGTGATTGATAAATAATAGTGATAAATAATAGTGATTGATAAATAATAGTGATAAATAATAGTGATAGATAAATAATAGTGATTGATAAATAATAGTGATTGATAAATAATAGTGATAGATAAATAATAGTGATATATAATAGTGACTTATAAATAATAGTGATTGATAAATAATAGTGATAAATAATAGTGATTGATAAATAATAGTGATAAATAATAGTGATAGATAAATAATAGTGATTGATAAATAATAGTGATAGATAAATAATAGTGATAAATAATAGTGATCGATAAATAATAGTGATAAATAATAGTGATTGATAAATAATAGTGATAAATAATAGTGATAGATAAATAATAGTGATAGATAAATAATAGTGATTGATAAATAATAGTGATAGATAAATAATAGTGATAAATAATAGTGATCGATAAATAATAGTGATCGATAAATAATAGTGATAAATAATAGTGATCGATAAATAATAGTGATGAATAATAGTGATAGATAAATAATAGTGATAGATAAATAATAGTGATAGATAAATAATAGTGATAAATAATAGTGATAAATAAATAATAGTGATTGATAAATAATAGTGATAAATAAATAATAGTGATAGATAAATAATAGTGATAGATAATAGTGATAGATAAATAATAGTGATAGATAAATAATAGTGATTGATAAATAATAGTGATTGATAAATAATAGTGATAGATAAATAATAGTGATAGATAAATAATAGTGATAAATAATAGTGATTGATAAATAATAGTGATAGATAATAGTGATAGATAAATAATAGTGATAGATAAATAATAGTGATTGATAAATAATAGTGATAGATAAATAATAGTGATAAATAATAGTGATAGATAAATAATAGTGATAGATAATAGTGATAGATAAATAATAGTGATTGATAAATAATAGTGATTGATAAATAATAGTGATAGATAATAGTGATAGATAAATAATAGTGATTGATAAATAATAGTGATAGATAATAGTGATAGATAAATAATAGTGATTGATAAATAATAGTGATTGATAAATAATAGTGATAGATAAATAATAGTGATTGATAAATAATAGTGATAGATAATAGTGATAGATAAATAATAGTGATTGATAAATAATAGTGATAGATAAATAATAGTGATAGATAAATAATAGTGATTGATAAATAATAGTGATAGATAAATAATAGTGATAAATAATAGTGATAGATAAATAATAGTGATAAATAATAGTGATAGATAAATAATAGTGATAGGTAATAGTGATAGATAAATAATAGTGATTGATAAATAATAGTGATAGATAATAGTGATAGATAAATAATAGTGATAGATAAATAAAAGTGATAGATAAATAATAGTGATAGATAAAAGTGATAGATAAATAATAGTGATAGATAAATAATAGTGATAGATAAAAGTGATAGATAAATAATAGTGATAGATAAATAATAGTGATTGATAAATAATAGTGATAGATAATAGTGATAGATAAATAATAGTGATAGAAACATTCTGAAGGTGTGTTTTTTCCGGTGACTTCGGGGTAAACCGACGTGTTTTTCTCTTCATTTTGAGGTTTATGGCAGAACTCAGTCAACTTTGTCCTGGAGAGGAAAACGCTTTAAATGTGAAAATCTGTTGTTTTTGAAAATTTGAATTTATTCTGGGCTGCAGGTATTAGTTTTTGTGTGAGCTGGCAGGAAGCCCCACACAATAGCAGGCACAGGTGTTGATCAGGGGAAAAAAGAGAGAAAGAAAAGGGAAAGGCAGAAAATGATTTAAATTATCGCTGCAGAATGGATCTGGCACGTCTGCAGTGGAAGGAGATTTAAACGCTGCATCAAAGTTTGGTGAAGAATTGATGCGCGGATGTTTCCAAAAGCCTATTTTTGTAGTTTTTAAATTGAAACGTCGTCCTCTGACGCGCCGCCTGCCTCTGGATATCAGTAGATGAGGCTCATTGATCCAAATGAGACTTCTTTACCTTGACTGTTGCAGAATCATTTATGCTCTTAGTAATAGTTTATGAGTTTTTCCCAATAATTATTTTTCAACCTGTTTTTGTTTCCGTGCATTAAAAAAAAATCAACTGGAATTTATTATTCATCTGAGATGTGATTAATATGCAAAATTATGCAAATTAAGATGCAATTAGGCTCCAATTCTCTGGTGGAATTTTCCATTATAATTTAATACAAAGTAACAGAGTAATTGGTGTCACGTGTAATTACGGTTACTCAAGTGCACTTTCAGGCATGCAAATGACTCGCTATATGTTGGTTATCCTATGCAAATGCACCATGTGGTGTTTTAACTAGTTGGGGAGAACACAATGGGAGCTGGTTACCCAGCGGGGCTGCAGCTAAATGCACCAGGAAGTTGAAACGAGAGGCGCTGTGGAACTTTAAGGGCTCAGATTATCTCCAGTGTGCAGACTCATCTATCGCCAATCGATTAGAGGAGGAAGGAGTCAGGAAGTTGGTTTAAACTGTTGCTTCGGTTGAATTCAGAGGAAACTCCTCGCCTCCTGTTCGATCAGACACACTGTGAACGTCGCCGGCGAGCAGGACCATTGTGCTGCAGCCTCTGTGTGACAAACTTTCCAGGAGTAGAGAGAAGAAACGTGATGATGTCACTGATATCTACTTCGATCAGATGGAGTCCTGGAAACGCCGGCAGAGGAAGCAGCTCCTGCTTGGGAGGCAAATTGATTTTAAATTGTTACAGGGCCGGTTTACACGTCCTGACATCGTGCTTCTCTCTCTCCAACACACACACACACACACACACACACACACACACACACACACACACACACACACACACACACACACACACACACACACACACACACACTCTCTGCTATCTGTCTTGTTGTGATCAATGCTCTGAACAAAGACATCCTCCCCCCCCCACCTCACCCTTCCTCTCCGCCTCCACTCTGTGTCTGTCTACGTGCACAACTCTCTCAAAGAACATAATCCTTCAACAAAATGGAAACACAAAGGAAACTTGAGCTCAATCCTATAAACACACGGACACAGCACACAATGCCTCCTCCCCCCCGATCCCCCCCACTGCCTT
The DNA here is from genome assembly GCA_006937965.1 of Callopanchax toddi. Taxonomy (NCBI): domain Eukaryota; kingdom Metazoa; phylum Chordata; class Actinopteri; order Cyprinodontiformes; family Nothobranchiidae; genus Callopanchax; species Callopanchax toddi. The sequence goes on along the minus strand of SSNR01000071.1, from coordinate 1,701,982 downwards.
CCCTACAGCCATAAATGCCCTGTGGCACAGATCAGGCTTTATCCCCCCCTCCTCCTACATCCATCCGTCCGTCCATCCGTCCCTCCCTGACTTAGTCTAGCTCTACCCCCCCGTCCCATCCTTTCCCGTCTCTCCAGGTTGAGGACCTATTTGAAGACGGATTGATCCACTTAAGGCCAGATTAGACCTGCTCTTTGGTCACGGTGCATCAACACAGAAAATCTGTCCTCTAAAGCAACACTCCAGACGCTTCTCTACCTGCAGTTCACCTCCTAGACACTAGGAGACGCTACTCAACAGGAATGACACCAGAAGTCATGCAGGAAGTTTATTCTTCATCAAAAATAATGAAACTGTTTCACTTTGAATGGATTTGATGTTGCGGTTCACCGTCTTGATGGACAGGATCTCGTCTGTTAGCGTCACTGAGCTACAGTTCTCATCTCTAACTGAGGAGGTTAGCAGCTGAGACGAGGAGGATCAGCACCTCCAAATCAAAGACCAGGTGGGTGACCAACCTAGGGTCAGGGGAGGCGTCCCCCTTGTGGAGGAGTTTAGGGATCCTGGGCTTTTGATCACGGGTCAGGGAAGGATCACGTAGGAGGTTGGAGCAGCATCTACAGCGACGTCTACTGTGATGAAGAAGCAGCTGAGTAAGAAGGTCTACACTTCAGTTTACTGGTTGATATACGTCCCAGTCCTCACCTACGCTGATGAGTAATCAATGAGAGAACAAGATCACAAAAACATCTATAACTATTCATCTGCAGGGCGGCTGGGCTCAGCCCTAGAGATAGAGTGAGGATAGGCCTGGGCGATAAATCGATTGAATTAATTAAATCGAATTTTTGGTTGCGGGCGATTTAAAAAACAAGTAAATCGAGTTTTTGTGTATTGGCATATTTTTGGCTCCCCGGAGCTTCCGTAGAGCTAGTTCCACATAGCATTATTGCTAGCGACAACAACAACAATGAGAACAATCACCGAAGCAGTCGCTTTGCACATATAGGGCCCAAAAATCCGTTTGATCTTTTCCCAAATTCCAATAACCTCATGGCTCGTTTCTATCATTTAGCTGAATGTTCCGTATACGGTTCGACCGGCTCCACGCTGCTGCCTGTTTTCAGACGTGACTCTGACTCGGAGCTCATCACATTACGCTGCCAGTCCGTTGTCTGTCGACTAAACTAAAAGAGAAGATTCATAAAGGTCATCTGGATATTGTTCTGCCCTGAGCTTTGCTCTAAACTTCACGGTGTTGAATTTTCTGGAGGTGTTTCAGTGAGACTTTGTCGAAGCGGACCGTCTTTTTTCTCTTCTCTCTGTGGAGAGGAGAGCTGAGCTCTACGGTGGCGGCGGCGGCCAAAACACTTCGAAAAATATTATTTTCTTTACTAATTTGCAGATATGAGAGAATTCCGTGAGATTCCACGTTTTATACTGAATTCCATCTTGTTTGGGAATTGCCGTGATTCCCTCCGTTTTTTCCGCATCTGCCGTTTGTATGTGTAGGGGGGGAATTAAAAAGATAAAAATCGGAGATTTTATGTTTAGGCCATATCACCCAGCCCTAAGCGAGGAGATCTAGGAGCGACTCGGAGTAGAGCCGTACCTCTCTCTGAGGTGGGTCAGGACGCCGTCTCTGTGGGGACACCTTGGGATTAGACTTGAAGAACTGACAGTCTGGGCTGGTACCCCTGAGACCTGGACCAGGATAGGAGACAAAACTCTCCTGGGTTTTGTTCAGTATCTCTAGAGATGAGCCTGCTGGTTGACTCTTTATGGGACCAGCCCTCACAGTCAGGCTCATTAACCCTAACCCTTGGCCATTAGCTGGAGAAAATATGCAAAATCTTAAATGAGAACCTCAACAAACTGGAGCGGACGAGACTTAAGCTGCAACATTGGTGAAATTTATTCTCCTTTTATTTGGAGTTTGGTCCCCAACCCCTCCCAATGTGGTCTCACGAGGATTCCAGGGACCCCTAACAGTTTTGGATATTTGTAGACAACTTGTTGCGTGAAATTTTTTTTACATGTTCAAAAATCCAGCAAAACACTGCAAGGAAAATGAGGACCCTCGAGTGTCCTGAGACATGTTGTAAGTGTCAATGTGGACCACAGTGTGTCTCAGCCCAGGGAGACGTGAGGAGGCCTCCAGTTTCTGCTTCCTAAACGGCAGCGACTCCAACATCCTGTCAGCTGCTTTGGTTTCTGTTCACTGGTTAGGAGGGTTTTTAGAAATAATTTGAAAGTCATCTTTATTGTCTTCCTGTCGTTGTGAACCTTTAAAGTGAGGCGAGCTGACTTTGTCCTCTAGGATCTGGACGTGACCTGGTCAGGGCTTAAAGGCAGAACGAGCTCCAGCCTCCTGACCGTAACATAAATCCAGGACGAGGAAACAGCACGACTTGGTATTTGATGAGAAAGCTGCCTTGGTTTTGTAGCCAGCAGCTAGCTAACGGACCTCTCTAAGATGTGATGATGGTGATGAGCGTCAGGCCGACTGATTGGACTCTGGTGCTGTTTACAGGAAGCACCACTAGCCGTTGGTTGGAAAGGCGTCAGCGGTGATGTTCTGACTCTCTCGTTTGCTCTGAAACAAACTCGTCCTCCTCATCAGATCCCGCTGGGCCACTGGAGGAGTTTGAAAGTGAACACGAAGAGAAGAGACGTCAAACCTAGAACCAGCTCGGTTCTTTAACCAGTTCAACAGTAACTAAAAGTCTCCATGTTGTTCAGACACGGCGGGGCTTTATGTGATTGTTCTTCGCTGCTTGTGGTGAATTTGTAAACTGAAGAGAACTTGTGGTTTTGACAATGTAGGTCAGCGTCGGTTTCCAGGCTTCACTTGACTGTTTGCACCCGTTTTCATTAGAGCTCGATGAAACCTGAACAGAGAGGCTCAGGATCCTCCTGTGGGTGGAATGGAGCTGGGTGGGTGTTTGGCACCGGCACCGGGACTCTCTGAGACGGCGTGTTCTTCGGAGAACCACTTACCGCCCCCGTGTTCTCCTCCAGCTCCAATCCTAGGGAAGGTGAGGTAAGCTCTCCCCTCCTGCCCCCCTCAACTCCCCCGACACCTCCCTAACCTGCTGATTAAATCAAACCTTTGCAGGGCAAAAGCGAGATAAGAGGTAAAGTAGGCCGCCTTCACTCGCTGTCACAGGAAGAGGAAGTGCCCTGGTGTGCCTTCACCTGCGCCTCGCTGGCGCTACAACGTGTTGCAGCTGGAGCCGAGACAGCAGGCGTGTTAGATCACAGAGCCGAGACGTACGCGCGCTTCCTGCGACTGTCAGCGTGTGGAGTGACCGTCTGAGCCCTCAGAACAAAAGACAACACAGAGAACATTTAACGGAACAAACCAACAACTCTGTGTGTGACTGCTGGAGTTTTCATTTGAGCCTCACCCAGTTACACCGTCACTCTGAGTTTAAAGTCAGGTACTCTGTCAGAATGGAGTTCACACGTGTCTTTAAACCCAGACCAATTTGGACTTTTAGCCAGCAGAGTTTGGATTATTTGAAGTATCTGCTGCCAAAGAGCCAATCCCGCAGACATCAGAGATGTCCTTCTCTATAAACTCTATGAATGTCTGCTCTCCTTTCATGGATTACCGTCGTTTGCCATCCACCATTGTGACGCCTGCCAGGCTGGCTTGCCATTTCTGGGCCTGTGTTTCCAACCTTGATATATTTGCCAAATGAATATTTGAAGCTGTAATTAAATTTATCCTTCCTCTACACCTTCTGTAAGATGGCCACCTTGCACATTTCTCACATGCCATATTTCTGGGTTTTTGTGCGCGCGAAAAGAAAAACACAGCTTGTTGCCATTTTTTAATGATTTGGAAAGAGGATATTTTTACAGGAATAAATCTGATTTCAGGACACTCATAATGGTCCGACTCGCACATTCAGACATAAATACTCAGTGGGATGAGAAGAGCTTTAGCTCTGCCTCTGGCTTCCAACGCAAACTCCGTAAAACGTCAGACAACGTTATGAACATTAGCGGAGATGAATTTATAGCAGAATCGAATGCATTAAGCGTAAAAGTGCTGCTTTTGACAGGCAGGTTCACGTTTGAAGGCAGCGAAGAGAATCAGCGTGAATCTGGTGAAAAGAGCTGCTCTCATTAACACGTCTGCTCTCTGTCTCACGTCGAACCTGGAAAGTTTAGAAAGGTGAGCTTCAGATGAGGTGATGTTCTTAAAAAAAATTAACAGGATGAAATATTTAAAGACTAGGAGTGGGACTTAACTTTAATTCATTATTAGGAAAATAGAACACGTAAAAAACATTAACACAATTAATCACAGCTTGCATTTAAAGCAAAGAGGAAACTAGTCAGATGGTTTCCTGCTGCCCGACGCGCAGACCAGACCTGGTGTCTGAAGTCAGAGGCTGCAGAGGATCCAGCCGGTCGCTCGGCCCTCCTTCCACCGCTGAAACAAAAAGCTAGACCCTCCCTCATCATACGGGCCGGTCCGGATCGGGTCCCGGACCGCGCAGTGGAAACGAGGCAGAAGTGTCTCCAGACAGTGGGTCAGTTTGAACACAGCACAGAAAAAAGACCACCCACCCACTCAGGGCGTTTCCACACAGAGGAAATCCTTAAATCCATCCTCAGTCTCCAGGTGAACAGACGAGGTCTCCTAGCTAGTTTACAGAAACACGTCTCGGTGAACTCACCCCTCCCGTCGGGTAAAATCCATACGCCAGCCTCCCGCCGACGTAGGACCCCGGTTTGTAAAGGTGACAAAGCAGAGTCTAACTCCAGCCGTAGAAACGTTCCCCCAGCTTTTCCTCTTTTCACCTCCAAACGTTTTTAGTTTCCTGCTAGCTGAAAAGCTGTTTTTTGGGGGGACTCTGGTATTTTGATCTTAAAATGGAATCACCCGCCGGCTCTCTGTCCTACTTCTACTTTCACTTTCACTTCCGGGATGTTCTGCCCCAAAATGTGTCCGGGAGGATTAATGCCAATCCAAGCAGTGAGGAAATGCGGCAGACAGACAGCTGGATTGTCCAATCCTATCGTTCGGTCCGAACGATAGGATTGGCTGAAGTTTTTAGAGAACTGCGGGACAACCACTTTATTGATTTCTTTCGGGTTTTTTTATCTCCACAATATATTTATGGCTATACTATGTTGGAACGTTGTTAAGAGGCTTTAAAAAAACGTAGAAAGCTCCGTTGTTTACCTGGCTACTGAGTATGGCTTTAATATTTAAAAACTTCTGAAACTGTGTTTAAAATGAATAAATAAATAAAGTTCTGTACTTTAGGGTCAGTCCAGTTTTATTCAGAGATATTTTTTGGTTTTTCTATAGTTTTAAACTGAAATGAAATTTTTGTTTGTTTTTTTTCTTCCAGAAATGAAAGGAGCTTGAGTTTATAATATTAAAGTTCAGGTTTATTATTTGATTCTGTCTCCAGTAAAATTATTTTTAAAACTTAAAAATGGCTTTTTAAGGCAATTCTTCTTGTTAGTTTAAAATACTATTAATTGTGATGAATTAATACAAAGTCTGTAATGAATTTAATTTTAATGGAGTCCCTCCACTAATAAATCTAAAATGTACTTTATGAAATGTGATTTTTTATGCCTTTATTCCAAACTGGTGTGAGTTGAAGTTTAAATCCTGAAGCTCGTCGTTCTTCCTCTCAGCCTCCGACTGATTCCTCTCATCCTCTGAATCCTCTTACTTACACTTTAAAGGAGCCCACTCCTGATAATTAAAATCTTTCAGACGCCCAATGATTACCTCTGGTTTGCCTGCACTTTTGAATTGCACTTGTGGTGACATAATTCATTAGTGTTTGTACAAAGAAGTGATTTAGAGTCTTTAAAGTGCTCCTCCATGCAGAATAACTATTAAAGCAGCCATATGCACGCACACTCAGAGAGTTAAACGCTTTGTGGAAGTCAGTCAGGGTACGAGCAATGATAAACATAAATTAAGACTAATACACTGCACCAGTGGCTTTTTAAAAATAAAAAAGATCACTGACACAGAGAAGCCTCTGTGGATTGTTGCAGCCCCCCTCCTCCGTGTGTGTCTGCTGAAGCGAGGATGTAGGAAGCCCAACACAAACGGCTCGGGCATCACCTTGAATACTCAGATGGGTGAGCTAATTGTTTCTGCCTGGATACACCTTTGTCATTACCTGGCCTCTCTTCTGAGCGCGCTCAAGGCGACGCAGAGCGCCTTTTGTCTTCATTCGCCTTCATTAAAAAGTTTCAGACCACGAAACGAGGCTTTCCCTCCGCGCTGCAGCGTATGAATTCATACTAATAAACCTTACTTCTGTTGCTCTAACAACCTACGGTTACTGTGCAAAGTGCAAACCAGTCTGCAGTTTTTGTGACAAACACCTTCAGTGAGAAATGCGCTTTTATGGCAAAAGAAAAGAATTTTACCACCCAACAGCTGGTGCAAAGATTCTGCTGTTGTCACTGTGTGTGTGTATGTGTGTGTGTGTGTCTTTTGTCACACATTAATCAAACCCAGTTATTCCAGCTAAACAGCTTTTTAAACTGGTTTTTGATTCTGCTCGATGAGACGAGTCAATAAATATTGAACAAATATTTTGGGGCTAAAATGTCAAATGTTTTTAGTTTTTAGATGCTTTTGGTTGACTGAACGCCGTGTTCTGGTTCATCTGATAAAACGAGCACCACTTAGTGCATTATGGGAAATAATATTCAGCAGACTGACAAAACGAACCCCAAGCCTCCAGTTTGAATGAATGATTTCTTTGCTTTGCAGCTCTTGACGTTTTCGGTATCCTGACTCTGAACGGTCTGCTGGGAGCGTGTCCTGAAACATTCTTCACTTTGTTTCCTCTTTTTGTTTCGCCCCTTTTTAAAGGAACTGCAGGAATTATTAGCAGCTTAGCATGGAGAGGCCCCTAAGTAGCTCTCAGGGTGTAAGCCTCCCTCCCAAGTCAAGGCCAGCAGCGCTCTGAGCCCCCTCAGTAATAATGTACATCTCAGCAGGGACATGCAATGATCCCTCACTTCTCCATGCTAAATGATCATTTTCATTCTTACGCTCTTTTTTCATTCAAGTAAATCCACCTCCCTAAAAAAACTCCCAGAAAATATTAACATGCTGTCAAACAATAGTCCTCAGAAAGCATGAATCAGCAGATGATTCCCAATTCTCTGCACACAACAGGGGATTGTATTCAGGCTAAGTGTGTGTGTGTGTGTGTGTGTGTGTTAGAGTGGGTGAAGGGGAGCTTCTGTTAGCACCAGCACTCCCAGCAAAATTCCAAACCCCCGGCATCAGTGCAGAGCTTTATGATCTGTGGGAACGCCAAGCGAGCTTGCAGAGCACCTCGCCCGAGTCTCCAGACGGCCTGATTTGGGAACGCCGTGAAATCCGTGGCACCTCTCCTGGTTTCCTGGCTGAACGGCTGCCATATCTTGTGATGGACTGAGGCAGGAGAGAGCGAAGCAGCCAGGGATGAATACGGCTTAATCTTTACCCAGACCACATGTGTGTGCATGATAACATGGTTGCTTTCTTCCTGCGCAGGGTTATTCTCCGCCAGCTGCCAGGTTAGCTGCCTCGCTCAGCCGTGTTTCGCTGCGATATTTGCCCGCTGTAAAAAGAACGATTGCACCTAAGGTGGGGGCTAATGCATGTTTTTGGAATTGGTGGTAATTCCTGACACATTTCGAGAGACAGATAGGGTGTCTTATAGTGAATGACAATATATGTAAAGACACGTAGCCCCCCCTCCTTTCAGTTCCTAATATTTTATTTGTGAGGAGCCTCCTCACGTCGGGGATGAAGGTTATTTTTATATTTAAATGGCAGCATTGTGATCAAAAGCAGCAAGACACGCAGAAAATAAACACACAGATACACACTGCAGCCTCACACACTTAGAGCCGAGTATTCCTCTAACGCTTGGTGTTTTCTCCTGTTCGGATTCTGATGAACTCACAGGCAGAACAAACGAGCAGTTCAAAGGTCAGACGTGTTTTTACTCCAGGCACTATAAAAAACTTCTTATGGAAACTTTGTCCTCCGTTCATCAGCTGCCCACACCCATGCATTGTGACGGATTACCATAAACAGCTGTCGTACGACTCCTGTTCCCTTTGACCTCTGCTCTGGTTGAAGCTCAGGTGTTAAATTAAAAACGTCCTCATGAGATTCATTTTCTTAATATCAGCAGAAAAATGGAAAAAACATTTTCCATTAAAGCACCGAGTGAGCAGTGGAGACTCAAGGAGAACATTGTTTTCATTTTAGGAAGGATCAAAAATAAGATTATCTTAATGGCAGACTGCGCAGTTTAGCTTGTTTTTAGCTCCCCCTAGTGTCCGTTTGAAGTCACTGTCATAAAACCGTTAGCCCCATAGTTTCTGCTCAGAAAGCCCTAAATCTCCCTGTTAAATGTCTCCTCAGCCTTCACTGCTTTCTACTGGAGCGGTTCATCACTCAGTCAAAGAAATCAGCTGTTCAAGCAGGGAGAGATGGGAAAATCAGGAATCAGGAGCTAAAAACACTCCGGAGCTAGCATAGCAGCTAGCCACATTGGGTTAGCCTAACCCTCTGAGATACGTGACTTTGTGAGACTTCAGGACACCGGACCAGAGACTCAGAAGTTACAAACGTAGTATTCTGGATCCAAGCAGCAGATGGCGCTGAAGGACTTTTATTAACCTGTAAAGGATCAGATTAGCTCAGACTGGATCAGATTAGATCAGACTGGATCAGATTAGCTCAGACTGGATCAGATTAGATCAGACTGGATCAGATTAGATCAGACTGGATCAAGGACAGGATTTAAAATAGGAACAAGTCACATTAGCCTCGGTTCCACTGTCGGAACTTCGAGGTAATTTCTGTGAGGGGGAAAGTGACCGGGACATTCCTGTGTCTCGGTCCTCTCAGCTGTTGTGTCTCCATTACAGCTCCACCTTTCCGGAACTTTTGTAAGACGTCAGCATCGACGTCACTGACAAGCGTAAAGGCGCCAACAGACGAGGAAGTGGAGAATAATAAATAGATCAACGATGGACGAAGAAGCGATGGTTGCGGCGTATTTCTCTGTTTTTATCCACAGTGATGGAGTGCTGAACAGAAGGACGAGTAGACTTGATGACGAACTAATCCAACCTCGAAGACACGTCATTTTACAGCTCCGACAACAACACAGGTCATTTATCTCGGCGCCGTCTGCTTTCATCATTTTTCTTCATCCCACAACCAATCAGCACGAGTTAACCACATTTACCACTCTGTGAGTCAATCGGGCCGATCCGAGTACCTGTCCCTGATCAGGGACTCTGTTGGTCCCTGAAGACGGCCCTCTCAAAATTCCCCACATAATGGAAACGGTCGCGCGCCTCAATGTTCCGGTAAAATTACCCCGAAGTTCCGACAGTGGAAACGGGCCTAAAGTGCTTCACTTTCAGATGTTACTATGAAGATTATCTACAGCTTTCTGCTGTCATTATAGAGAACATTAGAACCACAACAGAGAAAACAATCATCCAGCCCTCCAACTCTTCACCCTCCTTCCTTCAGGCAGACGATTGGGCAGCCTCAAACTTTGACCTTTCCTCTGCTCTGTGTTTACTACAGTATGATTCCAGGTGTTTGTTGATCTTTTAACTGATACTGGCATCATCAAATTAAAGAAATTCTATCAAATTTGAGGATAAAAGGCCTGTTATGACCTTACATTAATAATAACATTATATTTATGTTATCACCTGGTATAGTTGTAAGTAAGTAAAGTTTATTTCTAGAGCACCTTTCACAGACAAAAATCACAAAGTGCTTCACAGAAAACAGAATCAAGCATGATAAAAACACAACAACAAATAAAATCAATAAAACAAACATCATTACAAATAGAGAACATAAAAGAGTTAGTTAAAAGCAGTTTTGAATAATTGGGTATTATTACCTCATTATTATTATTATTATTATTGTTGTTGTTATTATTATATTATTACATGTTTATTATTATTATTGTTGTTGTTGTTATTATTGTTATTTATATTGGTACCTCTTTATTATTGTTATGTACATTATTAATTCTTTATTATTATTGTTGTTGTTATTATTATTTATATAATTACCTCTTTATTATTATTATTGTTGTTATTATTTATATTATTACCTCTTTATTATTATTATAATTATTGTTGTTATTATTTATATAATTACCTCTTTTTTATTATTATTGTTGTTATTATTTATATTATTACCTCTTTATTATTATTATTATTTATATAATTACCTCTTTTTCCCTAAATGAATACAATGTTTGTCAGTGATTTCCTTGCTGTGGAAGTGAAAGGGTTAATGACTCTAAGTTCTTTGTTTTCAGGCTGGTCTCAGTAACACACTGATTCCCCGTCTCTTTATTTAAATGATGAATAAAAAATTTATTTTTTAAATTTAAAATAAAACTAAAGTTCTAACTTGATGAAAAGAAGGGGAAAAAACACAAAAGACTAAAATGCTGCTTCTGAAAAAACCTGATTTGTTTATTTCATTGAGAGAGCTCTTCTCCAGTCAAGGCCGGTTTAGTTCCCACTTTAAATGAAAATCCTTCCAATTCGCATCAGAACTTAATGGATTCTTTTCCTTCCCAGTACGCCAACCCTCAGTCACACGATGAAAACCTCCAGACAGAAACCACGTCCAACGTCTCCGCCTTAAAGACGTCATCATGATTCATATCTAGAGCCTTTAGCACTAATTCATGTCCTTTAACACATTTTACAGTAAATCTTTTGTTTTCTTCAAAGAAAATTCTGAAATCAAAAATTCAGATTTATATCTGAATAAACTTTAAAACCTGAAGTTTCTGTAACACAGAAACCTGTTCAGATTGAAATGTTACCGAGTTAAAAAAGAACAAAAATAAATTGACTTCATAATAGAAACAGGCCCAAGCCAGAGCACTTTAACGCTGCGGTTTCACATTATAAACCTTCCTCAAGTGTTCAAAGTGCATCAATCTGTTCCAGGAGCTGGCTTCTCCCTTAACCACGGCTGTGTTGCTTCAAATCAGACACAAGTCAGATTCCTCCTAATTGAAAAGTTAATTAACTTTTTGAAGGCATCAGCTGTCATTCTGGTGCATCAGACTCCAGTCCAGCTCCCCTGAGACCAGCTGACGGCTGGGGACCTCCGCTCTGCTGCGTGTGAACGTTTGGTCATCCACGTACCGCTGATAGAGAATTGTTTAATTAAAGTCAAATTAAGACAACGCTGTGTAGAATCAAGCTTCTGCTATGAATTATTGTTGAAAACAACTCCATAATCAAACTTTTCATTATGGCTTCTGCCTCTCGAGGTCCCTCCGCTGCGTGTTGATGGCTCCAGTAAGGTGAGACAAGACTACCCACAATGCACTGCCTGTCTGTCTGTTTCCCTCATGTCAGCTTCTCTCTACAGTATATCCTGTTTATGTTACCACTGACTTCGTTTCTTTACAAAATGTAAAAAAATGATTAAATAAAGTGGAATAATAAATACACGACCCAATCCCGAACACGAAATAAAAGCACCAGTGTAAACAACCCTCTGGTGTCAGATGACCAGACAGAGGTCACTGATTGGTGGGAAAGTTTAGACTGTATTTGTTGACTAGTTTGACTCCATGACCAACGTGTGTTCATACCACCTTAAAACAGCTCACAATGATTTATCTGACGTTACTTTATCAACTTTACATGAGATCCTTTTGTGGGAGACTGGGTTCAAACCCCAGCCCACCATGAGCTGATACTGAACTCCCAGTGGGAGCCGCCCAGACTGGTCCCAGTGATTCATCTAGATTCCTCTTAGACCTGCTACATGTTGTTAATTACGCTAGTAAATCAACTGAACGTCCTGGTGTAATACTACGTTAACACAGTCTGGACGAGGGCTGGGCCATATGGCCTAAACATAAAATCTCAGATTTTATAAAAAATTCGATTTACAAATTTTTTCCGATTTCCCCCTACAAATACAAACGGCAGACTACATAGGGCCCTATGGTTTCCGCGATGCAGAAAAAACGGAGGGAATCACGGCAATTCCCAAACAAGATGGAATTCAGTATAAAACGTGGAATCTCACGGAATTCTCTCATATCTGCAAATTAGTAAAGAAAATAATATTTTTCGAAGTGTTTTGGCCGCCGCCGCCACCGTAGAGCTCAGCTCTCCTCTCCACAGAGAGAAGAGAAAAAAGACGGTCCGCTTCGACAAAGTCTCACTGAAACACCTCCAGAAAATTCAACACCGTGAAGTTTAGAGCAAAGCTCAGGGCAGAACAATATCCAGATGACCTTTATGAATCTTCTCTTTTAGTTTAGTCGACAGACAACGGACTGGCAGCGTAATGTGATGAGCTCCGAGTCAGAGTCACGTCTGAAAACAGGCAGCAGCGTGGAGCCGGTCGAACCGTATACGGAACATTCAGCTAAATTATAGAAACGAGCCGTGAGGTTATTGGAATTTGGGAAAAGATAAAACAGATTTTAGGGCCGTATATGTGCAAAGCGACTGCTTCGGTGATTGTTCTCGCTGTTGTCGTTAGCCATAATGCTATGTGAAAATAACTCTATGGAAGCTCCGGGAGCCAAAAATGTGCCATCACACAAAAACTCAATTTACTTGTTTTTATCAAATCAAACTTTATTTCTATAGCACCTTTCATGCCCCAGCGAGCAACACAAAGTGCTTGACAGATTAAAATGACCCATACAACCCACATTCCCTCCCTTTCCCACACATAGAACAATTATGACAATCTCCCCTCCCGCAACCTCGCCCTCTCGCCCGCAACCAAAAATTTGAATCAATTCATTCAATCGATTTATCGCCCAGGCGTAGTCTGGACCGTGTCGATGTTCAGACTAGCCACTAGCTCATCAGCCCAGCTGGACACGGTGTTGTTTTCCTATCCACCTTCGTTTTCGTTGTAGTCATTTTGACTAAACGCTGATTAGACTTAGTCACATATTATCAGATTGTTTCAGACCAGTTTTAGTTAACCAAAACTCAAAAAGGTTTCAGTCTAGTTTTAGTAAACGAGAAGTAAACATTTCTCTTTCAACAAATTATTTTATATCAAAAAGTTGAAGACTGGAGTCACTGCAGCCTGGTCCAAACGCCCTGCTCGAGTACGGCGTTGATTTAGTTCCTAAGCTAGTGAACGTGCATTCTGCCCACGCTAAACTCCGAGCTCGTAAAAGTGACACGAGAGAGGAAGTTAAAACTTAAAAAATACACTGAGGGAAGGCGTCTGAGTATCTGGTGACGGTCAAACCGTGCACGGCGCTGATGAGCGCTCAGCTGCTCACAGCTTACAGTAGGCAGAAATGTCATGTCTGACAGATCATCATCATCACTGATGAACACAACACTGGTTGGACATAAACTTTATTTCTTGAAACGAAGGCTGTTCAGGATATGAGACGGTACTGAGCCTCTTTGTAGGGAGACTGTTGTATTTTATTAATATATTTATTGTTATAAGATCAGTATATTTAGTAGTAGTGTGTAGTAAATCCCTGATCAGACTGATGAAACATGCTGGGGGGGGGTTGGACTATTAGCATAACTCTTGTGTTTTAGTAGACGAGCCTTCAGTTTGTTCAAAGTAAAGAACGTTTTCTGTCCGTTTCACTTTAACTATAAATTCAGGAGCAGTGAAGTCCAATCCACCCAGAAAGGCTGAGATTCCTTCCCACCATTATCCCAGTTTCCATCTGAAAGGTCGTATGAAGACAAATCCTCCCGGTTTGTTTCCAGGGGTCAGCACAGGTTTAATTGATTCTCCTTCTCTTACCGTCTGTTATTAGGGCCTCTCCATGGGAACTGCTAATTGGCCCTCCCTTGTGGCCACTTGCGGAGGCAGGCAGACGTGGCACAGCAGACACTTCTGGTGGTCCACAGGGACGACGCCAGATAAAAGATTCACGCTGACTACGTGGCTCTGGATCGCTTCTTCAGGAACATCTGAAGTCTCCCTCCTTCACCATCTGGACAGCAGATTTACAGACAAACAAATTGAGACCAGAGAGACTTAGAAACACCCTTTTTAAAGGATTACACCTCTGGTTTGTGTGCATATTTATGAGGACCAAGATGAATTGTAGTCTGAAGGAGAAACTGTAAAATAATATCATTTAATGAGGAAGAGGAACGTCTCTGAGAGGTGAGGATAAGTCAATAAAATGGATATTTATGGAGCGTGACCACGTTATTTAAAAAGTTCAGAAATGAACAAAAATGATCAACGAAGAACAAGAAAACATTTCCAGAAATACACATTTAAACATCATCATTTATTAAACCAATAGGCGGCTCACGGGCCACATGTGGCCCACCAGCCATTTTTACACGTGTGTGTGTGTGTGTGTGTGCGTGCAGAGGCCTGCCCTGGCGCTGGGATTAGAGCCTGGTCTCTGGTGGTTTTCCCGAGGCCTCGGTCTCCTTTGGGGAACAAATGCTGTTTTAGTGTAAGCCATAGGGTTTTTTCAGGCTTTCAAAGAGAACACGTTACATTACATTGACAATTCAAATATTTTATTAACCTTTATTTAGCCAGGAAAGTCCCATTGAGTTACAGAAACTCTTTTACAAGGGAGTCCTGGATTATCACCTATAGGGCATGTTATGATCTGTGGGGGAACCCGGAGTACCCGGAGGAAACCCACGCATGCATGGAGAGAACGTGCAACTCCACGCAGAAAGGCCACTGCTGGGATTTGAACCTGCGACCTTCTTGCTGCGAAGCAACAGTGCTAACCACTGCGCCACCATGCAGCCCAAATATGATAAACTACTGCTTCCACAGTAACGAAATCATTGTGTTTGTACGGTTTGGACATTTAATCAGCTCTCTTTTTTTGATACAAATATATTTTACGTAACAAAAATTAAACAAAGTTAAAAATATAAAATGGAAAAAGCCGAAGACTAAATAAACCGACATTATCGAAGAGAATAATAGATGAGACGAGAATTGACAGTCACGAAAATCCAATCAGAAAATGGGAAGAATGTGACGAACATACCAAAGAACCAATCAGCAAATGGAGCAGGCGGGACTAGACAAGATGAGAACAACAAGAGTCTGCCTAGTTGAGAGGTGAAGCAGAGCCGAGGTAGCGGCACTTCGATTAGCTTCCTGGGAAGACACAGTGGACACAGACCACTATTTTTATTGAAATTTTGAGTAAATCATTTAAATGAAACCGTAGTTACAGACTGCTTTAGTTTTTGCTTATTAATCAGGGGTTAAAGTTCTCTGTGACAACAGATTTCAATTGGAAAAAAAGAAACGTTTCTGTAAATCTCCTTCTCTCTCTTGTGATGTCTCTGAGCTCAATCCCCCTCCCTCCCCTCTCTCTGAGAGAGAGAGTGTGGGTGTGTTTGTGGCAAATAAAGATACGTGAGACGGACGAGGTTCTGAGGAAGAATGCATGTGAATCGAGCGACGCCCACCTGTACAGAGTCTGCTCACGCTGAAAGCTCCTGCAGCAGGTCCAGTCCCTGGTTTGATCACCGAGGAGCAGGTCCGAGAGCAGGGTATAAGCAGGAATCTTGAAGTTAAATTTAAAACCTTTTCAAGACCGTCTCAATATGTTTTAATAACTCACCTCCATTCTGGTTATGCAGCAGCGTTCACAGAGATTCTCTTCCATCTTAACATTTCGGTGCGTTCGTAATCCTCACCGGGAACACCAGAGCGTACATTGTGCTTTAGAATTTCTGCACCGCCCGCCCTGGTGCTCTGAGAGAAGGATTACTAACGCACCCTTTGTTTCCCGCTCTTTTTTAAAATAAAAATGACTAAATTCATTTACGATGTTTTTGGGACTCAAACTGTTGGGACATCAAATTCAGATTTTTCTTTGTTCCAAAATTTAAAGGGGTGGTTTTGTCAGAATCCATGTTTTTCAGGTCTTCATAGTTTCTAATAGTTCCCCCTGAGCCTGTCATGTCGGCCAAACATGAAGCCTCTCTGTTCCCTGGTTATTAAGAAAAAACAGAATCTCTGATTAAAGAATCTTAAAAATGCGGGAGAGCATTTCTGCAATTTTTGACGTCACAACGTGTATTGGCTGAGATGGTAACGCCTTTCGGTCCGCCCAGCTGCTAGCTTTGGTTTTTGTTGAAAATTCAACATGGCGGAACGCAGACAGTGTTCCCAACTCGGGGATCTATTGTACCTGGCTGGCTGCCTGCCGCAGGTTACTCTCTCTGTTTTTTACCTCCCTCTGTGTGTGTGTGTGTGTGTGTGTGTGTTTAAGCCGTGCGGTCAGCACCACGCTGTGCGACCCCCCCTCCTCCTCGGAGGGGAGCGCGGCTGACAGACACCAAGAGGAGGAACGCTGAGGAAATGATTTTTATCAGGAAGCAGCTCCCTCAAAGCTAATCTTCAGTAAAGACTAGAAGCTGCTGTTTGTTACCTGGGTTTTAACTTTTTCACTCTTTCACTTTCCAAAGTATCTCGGGACATTTCGGGGGGGGCGGAGTATTGACGTTTCGGTCATCCAATCAGAAGCGAGTGCTGTGCATATCATGAATACTAATGAGAATCCTGCTGTTTCTAATTCAGGTGTCAGATGGGAAACTTCTAAAGCTTCTATTAGAAGCATCAAGGCTTCTTTCTTTATAAAAATGACACAGATAGCATTGAATTACACTAGAGAACAATGCTAAACTATAAAATAACCCAGAAAACCACTCCTTTAAAGCTTTGTAAAGCCGTGATAAGACTTTTTAATACTTTATAAGGGTCTTGAATTTCCCAAAATTGATTTATCACCTTTTAATACTTTTCAAGACTCCGCGGATACCCTGGAGAGGAGGTGTCGGCTCCGTACGTAGACTATGAGAAACCCAAACCCTACCCTGAAAAGAAAAACCAGTATCGAACCCACACCAGTCTGAAAACGCCAGACATGGACCTGGCTGCTGCTGGGCTTTCGCCATCAGGTATTTTAATCCTCAGTGGACCTGTAACTTTGAGCTGGACCGGACTGCCGGGACCGCTCGCGGTCTGAGCTGCTTCCTGCTGCTTTGACCAAAAAGCCTCTGCCCTCTGCTGGTGGGGTTGTGTAATTACTAGGCCGCCATTATAAGACGACCCCCCTTTTCACATTATTTTAATGAAAAAAACCTCGTCTTCTATTCAGGTCAATACGGTCCTTTAGTCGACTAAAATTAGACCGAAACTAAAACAACTTGGACGACTAAAACTAGACTAAAATGAAAAGGAATTTTAGTCAAAAGACTAATCAAACTAAATTAAAATTTCACGTCAAAATTAATACACACACACACACCTACACACGCACGCACACGTGGCCCATCCCGGATCGTGATTGAATACCTGATTTAAACAAAATAAATTCTATATTTTATGGGTCTGTTTTTTACAGGGTTCCCACAGGGTCTTAAAAAGTCTTAAAAGCATTGAGTTTATGAATTTTGAAATAATACCTTAAAAAGACTTTAAAAAGTCTTGAATTTTGGTATCTGGATCTTAAAATGTGTGCTGTAACTTCTCCGTATCACATTTCACCTCAAAGGTTTCATTTGTCAACCACCATTATTCTGATTCAATAACTTGTCAGACTTTACACATTCCACGTTTCTTTTAAAAATAAATGAACATATGTTCAAGAATTTTTGTTTTTCCTTGTCGGTAGGTCTGTGAAATGGGTATTAAATTTTTATATAAATGGTCTTAAAAAGACTTGAATTTGACTAGAAGAAACCCGTAGGAACCCTGTTTTAAATACTTGCTCAGCGTGAGGGTTAAAAAAATCACTTGAAGTTTTTGGAGTCCGTTTGTTAAAATGAGTTAAAAAAAGAAATGTGCACAGCCAAAGCAACAAAAAGGACATTTCTGGAAGTAGTTCTTTAAATTGTGCAGCTGTGTTGAGGCGTGAATGTGTTCAGTCCTCCTTTATAAATACCTGGAAAAGTATTTTGTCTCTATGAGGTGACTGTGTTTCATCTGCAGGTAGCTACAGTAGGTGTGAGTGTAAAACAGAGTGATACGGAGAAAAGTGTGGGAAGATTTAAAGGTTGTTTGTGTTGCGGGCACGGCGGATGCCCGTGTATGTGTGAAGAACATGTGGGAGGGTGACAGTGTTGTGGTGAGGATGGTGGACTTGGGGTTTGAGTGCAGTTGTCGTCAACAAGCCGTGGACAGTGTGTGTGTGTGTGTGTGTGTGTAGTTATTGTCATTATTGCTTGAGAACTGACCTTGATGTTTTTATTCAGAAATGACAGACAGAGCATGGTTTTCAGCTGCGTCTCTCTTCAGCTCAACCACAACAGACGCAGGAGAAGCTGCAGCGTTTATTCCATCAAACTAAACTTTAGTCAGGGTTTGCATCCTGTCTGCGCTCGATTTAAAGCCGTTTCCTGGAATATGACATTTAAACATCGGTATGTGCTGGGAGGCAGGCCAGGATCTTTTTTCTCTTTCTCTTTGGTCAAACTGATTTTTGTCACTCTTTTTTTTTTTATTGAGCAACAGTACGACATCGAGAAAAGAAACCGGTTTCATGTGCACACGTTGAAATATTCTCACGCTCCTGTACGGTTTCTGGATAATTCTTACAGTAAGACATCCCCTCCATGATGAGTCAGGGGCCCTAGACAAGGGCTAAAGCTTCGAGTCTCGCTGTCTTTGTTGTGGCAAGTGTTTTAATGAAATGCCCTAAATTTACCTGAAGCGCCTCGTGTCACTTTCTCAGTTTTGTTTTTCATAGATGGAAATCCTCAAAGAACAGGCGTGTTTCTGACTCTTACTCTGATCCTATGACTGTAATCTATCAAAACAACTCATTTATTTTAAGTTCATGTCTTTAATTGATTTGTACTTGAACTTGACCATATGTGACCTGTGCTGCTGGCCAGACCTGGTCGAGGTCCTGGGTCTAGAAGGGATTCCTCCTAAAATCAAATACACAGTTTTCCAACATCCTGCTTTTACATCTTCTAAAGATCTTTAATTGTAATATTAACTATGGTTTCATCTGAGAATTGTGCAAAACAAGATCCCTGCATGAACCGTTTTTAAAAGAAAAATCCTGAGCAAGCAATAAATCCTCTCAAAAGTCATGTTGGTGGTAAAGTTAGAGCAGGAGGAGTGGAAGTGAAGATGAATCAGGCGTGAAGTTCCTCAGCGTGAGGAGGGAGAAATCACAGTGGGTTTTAGAGAGAGCCTGCGAGTCAGGATTAGCGTTTGAAGGCTAAATGGTGTTATTGGTTCTGATTAAGGAGCATGTTCCTGATACTTTCTCCACCTCTGAGACAGCTATGGATGTCAATAGGGCTAATTGGCTCATTAAAGCGGGTGTTTAACGGAGCTATAATCATTCTGTGTCATCACTTAAGCCCTGGAGGAGCACGAGGGGCTCCGGCTATTGAATACCCCTCTAACCTCTGCAATAATCTCTGAGACAGGATGAAGAGGCTTGTCTGACAGAAAGGGAGCAACGTGGCTCAGGATGCTCTGTGGCTCTGATGAGAACTCCTGCTGGATGTACAGAAAAAAACATTCATTTTACCCCCAAAATAATACATTTAAAAGGTAAATAGGGGACATTTTTATCCTATTTTAAATTAATCAAAGATAAATTAAAGAAGCTTTTTATTTTTCAAATCTGCACATTTAACTCAATGAATTTCTACAAAAATGCTTTAAGATGAGATTCAACTGGATTTAAAGAAAACAGAGGAAACATCACAGAATCAATCCATTTTAATCCATAAACCCAAATCCATCAGTTCAGTCAGTATGAGGTCACATGAGGGATCTGCTGATGTAAGTCACAAGGCTTCGCTCTCATGTCCCTGGAGTTTCAAACATTTCTCTCTGCCTTTCAGAGGCGTCAGGAACTCGTCTGGAAAACGTCTCCATTAAGTTTCCACGAGTCCAAAAGAAAGAAATGTGAGGAAACTGCAGGAGGGGCTGGCGAGCAAAACGAGGATGAATTTAAAGACGTTTTTCTGGTGGAGGGTCTCAGTCATTTCGTTTCCTTCATAACATCTCACTTCTCATCTGAGGACATTTAAACAGAGAAATGCTTCGTTAATGTGAACTAGTTCACAATCCCAGACCGTCCCTCCTGAGGCTCATCGGGGTCTTGGTTGTCCTGGTCTACATTCCTGTTACGCCTCAGTCTTTTCTTTTGTTGAAATTGAAAAAGTCCTTTCAAGACGAGGAGTGGAAAAACAGGAGTCCAGTTGCTACTTTTTAAACCTTCTAAGACTTTAGTTTTCTGTAAGTCAGGAATTCAAGAAAGGTGAGAAGTTCAGGAGGGGTTGGTGAGCGAAAATGAGACCTAATTAATTCACAATAGGCCCGTTTCCACTGTCGGAACTTCGGGGTAATTTTACCGGAACATTGAGGCGCGCGACCGTTTCCATTAAGCGGGGAATTTTGAGAGGGCCGTCTTCAGGGACCAACGGAGTCCCTGATCAGGGGCAGGTACTCGGATCGGCCCGATTGACTCACGGAGTGGTAAATGTGGTTAACTCGTGCTGATTGGTTGTGGGATGAAGGAAAATGATGAAAGCAGACGGCGCCGAGATAAATGACCTGTGTGTTGTTGTCGGAGCTGTAAAATGACGTGTCTTCGAGGTTGGATTAGTTCGTCATCAAGTCTACTCGTCCTTCTGTTCAGCACTCCATCACTGTGGATAAAAACAGAGAAATACGCCGCAACCATCGCTTCTTCGTCCATCGTTGATCTATTTATTATTCTCCACTTCCTCGTCTGTTGGCGCCTTTACGCTTGTCAGTGACGTCGATGCTGACGTCTTACAAAAGTTCCGGAAAGGTGGAGCTGTAATGGAGACACAACAGCTGAGAGGACCGAGACACAGGAATGTCCCGGTCACTTTCCCCCTCACAGAAATTACCCCGAAGTTCCGACAGTGGAACCGAGGCTATAGTTACTAAATTCCAACAAGAAACATTCACACATAATTTATAACCATTTATTAAACCAAACGTATGAAATTCAAAGGGAAGTTTTCTCTTTTGTGTCTCTAACTGGTGGCTGCCCAGTCAGATAACAGCGCCACACCTGAACCTTTCAGTATTTATCGCGTCTGTTTAATCGTCAACTTTTCAACAGTCTCCTAAAGTCATAGTGACGTCAAAAATCTGAATGAAAAAGAAACCAAACTGGAATATCATCCTCCTTCAGAGAGGGGCATCAGTCTGAGCCCGAACGACCAGCTGAGACGTGACGTGTTGAAGGGTCTGAGGTAATGCATCTGGATCTCTAAACCTGGTAAAAGGCTTCATGCAAACAAAGTGAGAGAAACTTCTTTATGATACAGGCAGAATGGCAGCTGGACTTTATGGTGAAGAACTTTTTTAGTTTTTACATTTGAGGAAAGTTCCGGTACAACAACAACACGGCTATAATCATTCATTTTGTTCTGATGTCTCGCTTTTAAAATGTTCAAATAAAATAAATCGACTCATATTTTGACTCTTCGGTGAAACAAAAAGACGTTTAATGATTTTGTCAGATGATCTTTTCCCATCATTCCGTCTCTTTAAAGGACACACGTCTGTCTCTGTCTCAGGACTTTGACTCTTGTTCAGCATCACCTTGACCAGAACTGGTTTTACTGTAAACTCTGAATGAACTCAGTGTTTAAATGTAAATGTAGAAATGATTCTTGTGATGAATTTTACTCAATAATTATTCCTTGGAGCTGGAATTTAAACGTCTCTGATTGAAGTCACAGCTGAAGCTCAGATGCACCAAAACTATAGAAACAGAGGAGAATCAGAAAAGTTGAGAACAGGCGAATCTTTCCTCTGTTTGTTCGTAACTCACTGGAAACCTGTGCCATCACCACCAGGGTGTGTGTGTGTGTGTGTGTGTGTGTGGGGGGGGGGGGGGGGGCGCTGAGAGCCAATGAGAGCTGGCACCATGCTGACCACACCACCGCTGCCTCTAAGAGGAATGTCTGGTGTGGCATCAGTCACTGCTGGCATTCTGGAGATGGTCTGCCAGTCCCTCATCATTGTGCCACAACACACACACACACACACACACACACACACACACACACACACACACACACACACACACAGAGCTCCCACCCTGTGCAGGGTGGTGATAGGCAGAGGACGAAGTGCACACATCCTTATCAACGCCAATGCAGATGAAACTACAGACACGCTTCCCCAACACCCCAGACCCAGTCGCTGCACAGTTGGCCACCATTAGCCTCCTTTGAGCGGTGGCAGTCCTAAGGCTAAGGGGAAGTGGGGCACCTTTCTCTGATTTGCTACATTTCCCTCAGCTAAGAGGCCTCTGGGCTTACTGGGCCATGGAGACACGAGTCCTGGCCTCCCTGGAGGCTCTCGGCCAACCCAGGCGCTTGGCATGGGTGGAACCACCCAATGGGAGCCTTCCAAGAGCTGGATGGCTGTGATAGGTTTCCTCCCAGGGCAATTCCAATCATGTGAAATTTCGATGGATGAAAGGAATGCGTTTCTTCTAAAGGTGGACTGAAAAGTCAGGTTCTCTTTTATGTTTTATCGTTCAGACGAGAAGTCAGACGTTAGGATCAAAACACGACATCTCTACTAACTTCTATCAGAATTAGGATTTAACAACATCACCTCTAAAAGTCAGCCACCACCAGACTGTCACTCAAACTAAAGCAACCAAAAACAGGACGAGAACATTTCACTTCTGGATTTAAAAGTACTCGGCTATAGAAACGAGTTTTCCTTTTTAACAACCATCGACTGAAGGGTATGAACTTCGATTAACCATAACATATAAATAATATGCATAAAGACTAAATATAGTGGCTGTCATGCTTCTGGTGAAGGAAAGAAACCTTTAGGACTATCCAACACAACAAGGTTCAATTCAAGCTGAACTGAAAACAACAACCTGAGAGTTCTTTTCATTTGGAAATGGTTTAAAGTGTGAATAAAAACAACTAACTCTGATGTCATTTTAACTAACTTCTTCCTCTCTGCTCTCTTTTTTAAAGAATAAAGAAAAAACAGTTTTTCTTTGGGTTTAGTTTCCAGTTTGAGACAGTCAAAGCTCATTTGCACACAGAAATGAAATGGTGTTGGTGCCAAAACGGAAATGAAGATGTAAAATAAAGAAGTGATTTCTGTGACCATCAGCAGCAGATAGGTGTCTGACAGATCTGGGATCAGTGTTCGCTCTTCATATGAGAAACCAGCTGTGGATCAGAATCCAGTTACAACCATCACAAAGTTTAACTGTTTTGTTTACACTCATCATTTTGTGTGTACAGCTGTTTAATATTTATATAATTTATATAATTTATAATAACATTTTATAAAGCCAGGTGTCGTGGGACCAGTCAGGTGTCGTGGGACCAGTCAGGTGAGACACTTCCTCATCAGGATGAGTAAAATACTAACAATAATCAGAGAAACTCAATTCATCCTCCTGACTGCTCTATAAGTTTATTTTCTGTATGATTTCAACGTCTTTATGGTCAAAAATCACTGAATTAACACATTTCTTATTCAAATATTTAAGTCCTACATGCTAACAGTCTGTGTTTAATAAGGTGAGGCAGAAAGTACCGTGCTGTGCTGACAGGGGGCAGTGCTGAGCCCCACAGGCACATCATGACCTACAAAACAAGAGTTTGACTCTGGATATCGCTGTGTACGAATCCACAACAGAATTAAGGTTTTGGAACTCGAGACGTGAGTTTGACTCATCCTAGACAGCATCAGAGTTCAGACGAAAGCTGTTTGTTCAGTTCTTTAATTCAAAGTCTTTACAGCAACAACCTGCTTCAGTCAGGGTCTAATCTGAAACCAAAGCTTCTATGTGGGTTAGGAGGTCTGTCCATCCTCCCCCAGAGGAACCAGTGGCTCACCACTGATGAACCCCGCTGCACCTCACCACATGATGGGACATCTGATGTATAAAAGTCTGACCTGTTGACCATTTTGTCCAGTTTCCTTGTGCAGTTTGTGCAGCGTCCAGTCAGTTTGGATTGAGAAGTCTGTTTTACAGTCCTCGCTCTGTTGCGGTTCACCTTTTGTAGTGGATTTTTTGGGTGCAATTTTGCATGTTTTTTTTTTTTTTACAGTGCGTTGTGTTCTGTGTCCTGACCGTTGTCAGTCATTGTCAGTTCCGTTTCCCGACTGTCCCAGACGCGGAGTGCTGCGCGTCCAGACTCCTCTCTGGAGAATGTGCGCTGGACCACCTAAGAGCCGCTCCCTTCCCTGATGAGCTTCTGTCTGCAGCGCAGCGGGAGGTGAGAGGCACGGTGCTGCACACGGTGTCCATCAGACGTGATCTATACATCAATAAATGATTATTCTGACGGTCCGGTAGTGTTTAAACAAGAGACACAAGTGTGAAAATGTTAATGCATGTCTGAGAAAAGTGTATAAAGTGTAGTGAGGGGTTTACAGCCTTCGAACATCTGGAATCTGTGTAAAAATATTCAACTGATACTTTGCAGATTTTGCCTATTGCTGGTTATTTTTAGAACGTAACTCCTGCGATAAACAGAGATCACTGTGAACTAGTGCTGCCACCACCACTAGAGGGCGCCACACACCACCGCCGCTAGAGGGCGCCACACACCACCGCCGCTAGAGGGCGCCACACAACACCGCCGCTAGAGGGCGCCACACTACACCGCCGCTAGATGGCGCCACACACCACCGCCGCTAGATGGCGCCACACACCACCGCCACTAGAGGGCGCCACACTACACCGCCACTAGAGGGCGCCACACTACACCGCCACTAGAGGGCGCCACACTACACCGCCACTAGAGGGCGCCACACTACACCGCCACTAGAGGGCGCCACACTACACCGCCGCTAGAGGGCGCCACACTACACCGCCGCTAGAGGGCGCCACACTACACCGCCGCTAGAGGGCGCCACACTACACCGCCGCTAGAGGGCGCCACACACCACCGCCACTAGAGGGCGCCACACACCACCGCCGCTAGAGGGCGCCACACTACACCGCCGCTAGAGGGCGCCACACACCACCGCCACTAGAGGGCGCCACACACCACCGCCACTAGAGGGCGCCACACAACACCGCCACTAGAGGGCGCCACACAACACCGCCACTAGAGGGCGCCACACTACACCGCCACTAGAGGGCGCCACACTACACCGCCACTAGAGGGCGCCACACTACACCGCCACTAGAGGGCGCCACACAACACCGCCACTAGAGGGCGCCACACAACACCGCCACTAGAGGGCGCCACACAACACCGCCACTAGATGGCGCCACACAACACCGCCACTAGATGGCGCCACACAACACCGCCACTAGAGGGCGCCACACAACACCGCCACTAGAGGGCGTCACACAACACCGCCACTAGAGGGCGCCACACAACACCGCCACTAGAGGGCGTCACACAACACCACCACTAGAGGGCGCCACACAACACCACCACTAGATGGCGCTGCATACGTTGGTCGGGTTCTTGCCTCATTCGTCTTTCAGCTCCGTTCTCCTGCCCAGGCAGCAGGTAAACATCTCCCTAAGTCAGAGTCCTTTTGAACTTTCTGACCCATAAAACTGAATTCAGAAGAGCTGCAGACGGACTCAGACACCCACAATGATCCTCTGACCATTTGGAGAGAAATATTTTTTTGAACATGTTAAAAATTCCAGTGAAACTAAAGAGTCCCTGCGACTCCTGAAGAGCCCTCACAACAAGTTAAAACCCTGAACCCTTTCCTAGACGAAGCCCTGGGGATTCGTCTGCAGAAGCTTTATTTTGCACTTCGACCACCTGCTGCCTCTGATTAGATATTAATGCTCACACCCCTCTTGTGTTATGAGAACCTTTAACGTTATTAGTAATGTGAGTTTTGCCATTTTTAAAGAGTGTCACAGAGTTAAATGCATTCATTAGAGAAGACACCTCCCACAGCACACCTCTAATCAGCGGGGTAAAAGGAGACTGATGAGGGACTGGAGTCATTTTTAATCCAGACATGTTGTTTCTTTAATTCGCTCTGACTATGAGGCCTTGATGGGTTTGATTAATATGGCTGAGAAATGTTTTTGAGCAAGACATATACAGCGATTCATCTGCAAAATAATCCAATCATTACCACCTAATGACGGAGGGGGGGGTGAAAAATGATGCAGCGGCTCCCCAACATGCATCAGGGCCCCATTGATGCAGAGGATTGGACGCCCCACCTGTCACAGCCGTGCAGTAATTGCATTGTGGGCTCTCTCCTCTCCTCAGCTCGCGCTCCTCTCTTCCATATCCGCTGCCATTCAGCTGCGCAGACAAAGCTGATCTTAATGAAGCCGTCTGACGAGGTGGCAATTACAGACTTCTGTCACTGTCACCGGGGGCAACCGTGGAGGCGGAGGGGGTGGTGTAGGATATCTCACCCCTGAGGGTTTCTGTGCACCCGCTGCGTTCTGCTGGATGGCAGGGTGGCTAAGCTGCTGTCAACGGCAACTGGAGAGCACGAGCTGGATTAGAGGTTTACTCTGTGAGTGATTGTTAGAAGTGAAGTGAAGCATCGCGGCGTATGGAGACGTCTCTGGATTGATGGATGATTCGGTGACACTTCCGCATTCACTTAAAAACGGAGCAGAGAAATGAGAGAAATCAACCCCCACTGCTCGGTTATTTGGGTATCTGATCTCAAAGGTATTTCCCCAAAGTTTTTTAAAGGAAAAAGTAAAAGTTTACAAGATTTCACATTTTACAGTTTATCCCCCCGCAGTGGGAATACTGAGCCTCCCTCTACAGGTGCTAACTGACGTCACCCTGAAAATGATTCTGACAAAATTGTTCATTTTGCTACTAATAAAAGTTTATTTGTCAGCTACAAATAATGCAAAGCTGCATTTAACACAAATGAAATTTTAAGTTTTAATTTTGCTATTATTATTTTTATTACTATTATCAAAACATTGGGTTAAGAATGTATACCTGACGACCCCCCAGGGGCTCTAGCGCGGCGACTGCCGGGGGGCCCACGTGGGGTGAGCCTCTGCGCCCTCTGGGGGAGAGTTTAGCGACTGCCCTGACGGCGGTCTCCCTGGGGTGTCCGTGCCCTGGGTGTCCTCTGGACGTCTGGGGCCTGGACCTCCTTCGCGTCCTCCGTGGGCCTTGGGGGCGGGTCTGTGGCTTCTTTTTCTGTTTACTTTCTCCCCCATCCCTCTTTCTGTACCCTTCCCTTCACTTTCAGGCTCCGTGTCCAATCAACCATAACAATATTCTAATAAAGATTTTGGGGGTTATATTTAAACAAAAATCAGGAGGAGTTTTATAGCAGTGGCTGTAACCTCTCACCTTGTTTTTGGCACTCAGACATTATTCTGTTTGCTCCACAGCCGGACAGGACACGGGGTTAAAAAAAAAAAAAAAAAAAGAATGTATACCTGTAGATGATTTTCTGTGGTTAAATGGGAGCAGAAATTATAAGATGTTTTCTTCATTCTGCTCCTTTTCATTTAAATTAGATTTTTTGTTATGTATATTTTATTGTTTATTTTTTAACGGTTTTATTTTGAATGAAATTAACTTAATAAATAATAAAAAAAAGAAATAGAATTTCTTGGAAGAACAATGCATCTTAAACTATTCAGAAAAGTAAAGTTTTATTTTACTCCATGTCATAGGATGACAGCAACAACTCCATAAAACACATTATTTTGACACATACACTCAACGCATGTCCTGCCGAGTTAAACCCCCTCAAAGCTTTGCAGCCATGTTTAGGTCCCCCTGGAAATGGGCTGAAATATTTAAATGTTTTTCATAATTTCTGCTGCTTGATTTTAGAATAGAATTACTTCATTAATCCCAAAGTGGGGAAATTCACTTTAGGAACAAATGTCAGAAATTTGAGGTTTCAGATTTTACTCAACACTTGCTAAAATAATACAGGATTAAATTAAAGGCCAACAGTCATTATCAACAACTTTAACTAAGAAATGTTACAGCATTTTGGGTCAAATTTAGCCAATAACCATGTGCGTGACCTCACAATATTCTAAGTTCTCAGGTGATCTGTTAACACTCAGAGTAAGTGATGTGAATCAAAATCTGTAAAACAAAGCTGAGTTTGTGTTTGCCAGTCTTGATTATCTAGTTAAAGTTCTTTTAATGCAGACATGTAATATTTGGTAAATCTTATTTACCTTTTGCTTGACACACCTGGGATTCCCTTCTCCAGAAACCAACTGGTGGGGGGGCATCGGACGAACAGCTGATAAAGACGCGTCACATAAACATGAGTGACACTTCTGATGAAGACCTGAGCAGAGGGTCGAAACATGTCAAGACAAAGGTAAATAAGATTTACCAAATATTACATGTCTGCATTAAAAGAACTTTAACTAGTAACGTAAAAAGAAGACATGATGAACTTCATAAAATAGTCTTGATTATTTGTGGCAGCCATCTTGAATTGAGTGGAGAAGTAAATCAGTTGTAGACGTTCGTCCAGTGACTCGTCTGATACAGAAACAAAAGCATCATCGACCAGTGACAACAGTTAAATGCTGTTTAGAAGATCTAAAGATCTGGAATCTGAATATAAAACTACAATAAACTCATGGGCCGCGAGGGGCCGGCCCCGGTGGATCCAGACACAGATGTCTCCTTACCTGGACACAGGTAAGCACCTGGTCCGCTGGGCTGTTCGTATTATTGGTGGGATCCAGTGCTTTTTCTGCACCCATGGATTGAATTATTGGTGGAGACATTTCAGTGATTTCTGAGTATTGGTGGGGACACGTCACCTCCGTTCATGCCAAATCCACGCCCATAGTCTAGCTGTTTGTCCAAGGCCCATGTTTATCATATGATTCCATCTCAAGCTGTAACGAACACGTTGCTGTGTGTTTGTGGATCTGGTAACAGAAACCAAACTGCTGCATTTCCAATCTTCCACAGGTGCCATTACAACTCGTAAAGAGTTAACCTGAATTCTTAACCTCAAACAGCTTATTGGAGCACAATTAGGTTAGTCGAGCTTTGCTCTGCAGAACTACCAATTCTTCAGTTTGAAAGGGTCTGAAATGTGTTCAAAAGAAACATGTCATTTCCTGGTGGTGATGTAATGACTGTAACAATGTTAAAGTACAGACAGAGGCTCCGCCCACACACAGAACCAGCCTATAGAAACGAGGACGTTTTAATAAAGTTGATCAGAGAGGTGAAGGTGAATGCAGGTAACAGCAGCTTCATGTTCTGTCAGATCTATAAAGTTATTCAATAAAACCAGATCACACTCAAAGGATGACTGCTTTCTCTATTTCTTGTATTTTATAAAAGTGCTGCCATTCAACTTGAACTAAACACAATGTGTGTGTGTGTGTGTGTGTGTGTGTGATCAGAGTTTATCAGAATGAATTAAATGATTTTAACAGAGTTTTCTCAAACTTCTGTCCAAATACTTGGACAGAAGGTTAATTAATTCTCAACGCTGCAGCGTCTCCAGTAAAGCTTAAACATCTGTAGTGTGTGTAAAGTAGTTCAAGCCTCACACTCCTGCAAACACACACACACACACATATCTCTCTTTCACATCAACACGTATGTTACCATGGCTGCGTCATGCCTACCTGCCCTATATAATTATGTAGAATTCCATGACGTGGTTTTAGAACAAAACAAGGTGGTGAAAACACATTTTCCATCTCTTCTTCTCGATCAGTTTCTTCTATGTCGACTCTGAAGTGACTTTTAAAGCAGCAGAGTCCAAAAACTGTAGCCGTCTAGCGATGTTCTAACCAAATAAAACAGTCTGACATGATACCTTGTTTTAAAATGAATGCATTTCCCACTGAAGTGAAAAATCTATCAACTCTTTGCAAACTGAGTTGAGACAAATTAAAGAAAAACATGTAAGAAAAATGTTCAGCAGTCCCATTGTGTCATGCATGTCTCTACATATGAAGACTTTACAGAGGCACATTTAAAACTGACTTCTAGAACACTGTTTTAAATATCTCACCTTCTTCTACTCATCTGGATCTGGTCGCGGGGGCATCATCCCCTGTCCTCTCCCAGTCCTCTCCCAGTCCCCTCCCAGTCCTCTCCCAGTCCCCTCCCCGGACACCTCCACCAGCTCCTAATGATACAATCCCTCCAATCATCACTCAGAGCTCATGACCAGGTGAGGATATGAATGTAGATCGACCTGTAAATCAAGAGCCTTGCTTTCTAATGGTGCGTTCGATTTGTACTCAGAAGTTGGAAATTCTGAGTTCCGAGTTGGAAAAATAAACTAGAACGCCCCCCGAAGTCAAACTTCCCACTCGGAAAGTCTGAGATTTTTTGGCGTCCCGACTTTGGGAAAAAAGATGGCGGCTTCTCACAAGAACAGTTAAAATGCTGTGAAAACACGTTGATTTTGCAAGATCTGCTTGTTTGGATGTATTTAAGTTCAGAATGACATGTAGTTCTTTGTGTCTTCTGACTCTAAACACATTCAGAGTGTTTGCATGAGCAAATTAATTAAAGTCTAAAACAATGTTTTGGATGCGTGCTGCTAACAGGCAATGTGTTGGTGTGTGAACCAAACACGTAAAGAAATACAACCATAAACTACTTTATACTTTGGTTTCACGACTGTTCAAACAGAACGCTGTAACTCGGGTGTGACGTCATTCCCAGTTCCAAGTTCTGATCTCCGAGGACAAATCGAATGCACCATAACTCAGCTCCCTCTTCACCACAACAGAGAGGTTTAGTGTCCACATGCAGGGGCTGCCACCACACATCAACAAGACCCCAACATACAGAGGTCGGACCTCTCCCCCTGACCTGGACTTGGCAGAAGCCACACAAATAAAGTTTAATTCTACCTCCCAGATTTGGAACAGCTTAATGTTCTCATGCTGTTGATCCATGGAGAGTAAAAGGACTTCATATTTTTTAAAAGAGAAGTTTCATTTGATGTTTTGCCTGGAGTTTATAAACCTGATATTAAAGAGCTCATTAGTTTGGATCTGCAGCCATTCATCACAACCATCAGCTCACTCAGACAGAGACGGACTTTTGTTTTAAACAGAGCTGCCCTGGATGTCTGTCAGTAATGAGACCACAGCACAGTCAGACTCAGGAGACACGGAGGGCAGCGGGAGTTCAGACTCTAGCTGAGTTTAGGAAAGTCTACATCCTTTCTGCTACTTCTCTTTCCCAACTTAAAGCACTGCTTGGTAGCGAATAATATTTTCTGACAGAAACAATTTCAGCTTGATGGTGAATTGAAATGACTCAGAGTTAAAATCCCCCCTGAAATATCAGCACATGCAGACACCTCAGTTTCTCTCTCATCTCTCTGTCTCTGTCAGTGATTCATCTTTTACAAGTGAGTGAAAATTTCCCTTATTTCTCCACCTGGTTACAGCAGACAGCCGTTACTAAATCCCACCCACATCCTTGCTCTAAATTACCAGTAATCAATCTGTTATTAGTTATCCTGACTCTCCGAGTTTCATCTTCTCATGACAGTCACTGCTAATCTGTGATTGACAAACTTCAGAAGTGGACTTGAAACGTTGCTGCTCACACACATTACTCACATGTTAACTCTGCACCTTGCAGTGGTGTGTGTTAGTGAGTAACAGGCCCTATTAATACAGCCGAGCCATGCGTGACTCGACTTTCTCTCTACAGTCTGCTCTCCTTACCGAGGATTCAGTTGTGTGAGTTTGGATCAGTCTAATCACATTTGTTTAATTAAGCACAGCTAATAGACTCTCCAGGAGATGGGGTGTCTGGCTGTGATGGCAGCGCTGCATCAAGATGGATGTCAAACACAGAGGTTCGCTTATCACTGCAGATCCCATGGCTCAAAGCAGGAGAGCGGGCCTAACATCGGACCATGTTCACAACCACGAGACAAACTCCCAACGTCTGACCACGTTAATAGACCTAATACGCTCCTAACGTCTGACCACGTTAATAGACCTAACACTCTCCTAACGTCTGACCACGTTAATAGACCTAACACGCTCCTAACGTCTGACCACGTTAATAGACCTAACACGCTCCTAGCGTTTGACCACGTTAATAGACCTAACACGCTCCTAGCGTCTGACCACGTTAATAGACCTAACACACTCCTAGCGTCTGACCACGTTAATAGACCTAACACGCTCCTAGCGTCTGACC
Organism: Callopanchax toddi; assembly: GCA_006937965.1. NCBI lineage: Eukaryota > Metazoa > Chordata > Actinopteri > Cyprinodontiformes > Nothobranchiidae > Callopanchax > Callopanchax toddi. Next base: position 1,669,795 of record SSNR01000071.1, on the reverse strand, counting down.
ACGTTAATAGACCTAACACGCTCCTAGCGTCTGACCACGTTAATAGACCTAACACGCTCCTAACGTCTGACCACGTTAATAGACCTAATACGCTCCTAACGTCTGACCACGTTAATAGACCTAACACGCTCCTAACGTCTGACCACGTTAATAGACCTAACACGCTCCTAACGTCTGATCACGTTAATAGACCTAACACGCTCCTAACGTCTGACCACGTTAATAGACCTAACACGCTCCTAACGTCTGA
>SSNR01000071.1:1638258-1656921 GCA_006937965.1 Callopanchax toddi | reverse complement strand
ATAAGTGAGACCTTCCTTCACCACACAAAGTTCTCTTTCTTCTGCAAGAGTCATTTCTTTGCCACCTGGCTGGCAGTTACCACAGCGACAACCTCCACACTTTGGTTCACATGCAACTCCAATACTATCCCACCTCCACCACTCCAGGAATTCTCGGTTGGCAACTGAAGTACTGGTGTCATGGGTGGAGATAGTCCTTTGATTGTTTAGCAGAGGTAACTCTGAGACTTTAATTTCCTCATACTTGACAGCAGCTGCTCTCATTGATCTTGCTAAGTGTGTTCCTGACATGTGGGTTGATGTAGTGAGCTCCTCAAAAAGGTCAGGGTGTACTCCCCCCACCACTTTTCCCAAGGGTCCGTCCCACAGCACGAGGTCTCCGACAGCTTTTATCTTCTGTGGTGCCAGTTGACCCTCTCTGTGGCTAATGAGCAGACTTATTTCCTTGGGTCTCACAAGTTCATTTAGTGGTACATCCGGGAAAAGTTTTTGGAGCCTTCCTGACGTAACATGCTTCTGGATATCAGCAATGCTATTGAGCCCATAACAAATCAACTGGTGGGATCTGAGGGTACCTTTAGGGGTCTTTACCCTAATTTTTAGGAGGTAGCGTTGTCTCCACTTGAGTCTTCATTCCTCCGATTCCATGGATAACGAGTGTGATTGCTTCACTCCTGAGGTTAAGCTTGTGTGCAGCCTTGTGGGTTATGTAATTTGTGTCTGATGCCAGATCAATTAGTGTTCCAATTTTTTGCCCAGCATTTGCTGTAACTTCAAGAAGCATCATAATCACTGGTAGCTCCTGTATTCCATTAGCTACTAACAGACTTGGCTGATATTTTACAGTACTGAGGGCTCTGGATGCAGTATTGGAGAACACATCTTTGCATTGTTTAGCAAGTTCAGGTGGGAGTTTCTTAATGAATTCCTCTTGTTCCTGTGTATACGTTTTCTTGCTCACATCCTCTTCTGAGCCGACTCTGCTCCTTTGTTGTTTTGCTTTGCTTTTCCCTGCGTCAGCATTTGGACACAGGTAGTAGTGGTGATCAATGGTACCTCCATCCTTACAGCTGTAGTTTCGACACAGGTATTCAAGCTTGCAGTGTGATCCATGGTCATGAACTTCCAAACATTTCATGCATGCTCCCAGTCGCTTAACTGCTGCCTTCTTTTCTGCTAGTTTGAGTATCTTGAACTGCTTGCAAAAGTAGAGCTTCCTCTTATGTCTTTCATCCCCACAGACAACACAAACGGCATGACTAGCACTTGTTTTTGTTGTCTTGGTTCTGGTGTGCTTCAGCTCCAATTTGGACTCTTTCTTTGTTGGCTCTTCCTCCCGTAGTTGCTCAAGCTGTTCATAAATACTTTCTTGTTCTTGAAGGAATCGATTATCAGGTACTACACCTTTCCTCTTGTCAGCTGCATAAACAAGCCACTCTTTTTTAAGTGTTTCTGGGAGTTTGCTTTCAATCGACTTCGTAACAAGAGGATTTTTTATTGCATCTGTATTCCCAAGATCACTCAAATCTTGTAGTGCTTTTTCCACAGTTTGAATTAATTCCACAATTTTTCTTGGCTGATGGTTTCTGACAGCAGGCATCCTCTGCAATTCTTCCACTATTTCAATGGCAATTGATGTTTGGTTTCCATATCTGTTCTCCAGGACGCGAAAGATGTCATCTGCAGTGTTATAAGTAGTGAGGCAGAGGTCCCTTGTGATTTTTTCATCAAGGCTATCCAATAGTTGAACTTTCTTTACTTCCTTTGAGCCGACTGGCTCACCCTGTTTCTGGAGTGCTTCCCACTCCTTCTTCCATCGATGGAAATCACGTTTGGTGCCGGTAAACTTGGGAAGGGAAGTAGGTTTTAATTTAATAGCTGGTATGAGAGGGTTTGCTGTTGTTATCACCTGAGACTGTCTTTCAGCATCCTTCTTTATATTTGCTTGAATTAAGTCAGCTTTTCTGGAAACCAGTTTGGGTACCTGAAGCTCCATGTCTTGTAGGTGCTTTCGGACATCCTTCTGAACATCTGAAGGAATCCATCTTTTCCATTTGTTATACATCTCTCTTGCAGCCTTCAATAGCTCCTTCAGGTGGTTGAGAATGAATTCATATGCTTCTTGAGTCATATCGGGTCGGATATCTGCAGCACGTTCACACTCTGTCTCAGCTACTTGTAAAGCTGTATATACTTCAACATCACCAAAGTTAGTCCAAAGAGTTTCTTGAATCAGGCTCTTAACTTCTTTCAGTTTCATCTCACACTCTGATGCAGTTTTTGTTAAGTCAGCCTGTTGCTGTTCAGTTACTGCAGCCTCTTCACTTTCATCCAGATCAGCCTCCAACTCTGCAATTAGTCCAGCTTCTAAGTCATCATTTGCTGCCATAACTTTCTCAGCTTCAATTGTGAGCTTGTCATAGCTGCTTCTGAGTGTTTCTTCAGGCATGTCTTCATAGGTTCTCATGAGGCTATTGACCAGACGGGAGAATGACCTTTTAGCCGTTGTCCTGTCTAACCTTAGCTGGGCAACAGATCTCTCAGCAGCTTGGTCTGACATGTTTGGTATTCCAGTTTTTGATGGTTTACTGTTAAGTGGTTCAGTCCTCCTTACAGGCGGTTTTTCACTGTCAAGTTATTTAGTCTTTGCTCTCCCCACTTGAAAGGGACAAACATCTTCCAGAGTAATCTCACTAGAATTCCACTCAGTAACCAGGCAATCTTTCCTTTTCACCATTTATTTTCCAGTTGGTGTAAGGTATTTTGTGGCTTTTAACAGGTGAAAAACCTTTAAAACAGCAAAATACAATGTATTAGAATTTGAATAATAAATATCATTATTGTTAATCACTTTTACCACAATATGTTGAANACCCTGGATGGCCGGCTGCAGGTGGTGCCTGTGAGCTCCTAGCCACGACTCCCCAGGGGCTCTAGCGCGGCCACTGCTGGGGGGCCCACGTGGGGTGAGCCTCTGCGCCCTCTGGGGGAGAGTTTAGCGACTGCCCTGATGGCGGTCTCCCTGGGGTGTCCGTGCCCTGGGTGGCCTCTGGACGTCTGGGGCCTGGACCTCCTCCGCGTCCTCCATGGGCCTTGGGGACGGGTCTGTGGCTCCTCGAACTTATTATTGAATGTTTCAATAGAGAAACCTTACATAAACCAGCGCGCATATATACACACAGGTGATCACAAGGTGCTCACATAAAGACGACTCAGGTGTTTTCAGACACATTGACTGGGGCTGTGGTTGACACTGAACTCTCTTGAACTGGTGTATACGTATACATTTGAAGAATATCACAACTGTTGTGTATTCACATGCTGTTTGTTGCTGTTGTATCTTTTCTCCTGTTTTGTTTGTTTGTGCTTTATTTACAGGTCTAGAAGTGGATTCTTCACGTCTCTTGTTCTCTTCTTTTTCTGTTTACTTTCTCCCCCATCCCTCTTTCTGTACCCATCCCTTCACTTTCAGGCTCCGTGTCCAATCAACCATAAAAACATTCTAATAAAGATTTTGGGGGTTATATTTAAACAAAAATCAGGAGGAGTTTTATAGCAGTGGCTGTAACCTCTCACCTGGAACAGCAACACTGTTGGGCTTGTTTTTGGCACTCAAACATTATTCTGTTTGCTCCACAGCCGGACAGGACACGGGGTTAAAAAAAAAAAAAAAAAAAATAGACCTAACACGGTCCCAACATCTGACCACGTTAATAGACCTAACACGTTCCTAACGTCTGACCACGTTAATAGACCTAACGCGCTCCTAACATCTGACCACGTTAATAGACCTAACACACTCCTAGCGTCTGACCACGTTAATAGACCTAACACGCTCCTAACGTCTGACCACGTTAATAGACCTAACACGCTCCTAACGTCTGACCACGTTAATAGACCTAACACGCTCCTAACGTCTGACCACGTTAATAGACCTAACACACTCCTAACGTCTGACCACGTTAATAGACCTAACACACTCCTAACGTCTGACCACGTTAATAGACCTAACACGCTCCTAACGTCTGACCACGTTAATAGACCTAACACACTCCTAACGTCTGACCACGTTAATAGACCTAACACACTCCTAACGTCTGACCACGTTAATAGACCTAACACGCTCCTAGCGTCTGACCACGTTAATAGATCTAACACGCTCCTAACATCTGACCACGTTAATAGACCTAACACACTCCTAACATCTGACCACGTTAATAGACCTAACACACTCCTAACGTCTGACCACGTTAATAGACCTAACACACTCCTAACGTCTGACCACGTTTACAGTCATGAGACAAACTCCCAGTATCCAGGCACAATAAAACATACCTCCTAATATGACAGTGAATTGAACAGGTTAGCGTGTGTTGAATCCTTAAGGTAAATAAAGTGATATTAACACGTATAAAAATCCCAGGTTTATTGCAACATATTGCCAGTTTAATGAACCTTTAGCAGAAGCTCTTGACACCTGCTGTCTGGCTGCTCCCAGATGAGGAGAACGTAGTCGTTTAATATTTCAGAATACATAAAAAGCACTTGGTGTAAAATTATCTGTGAAGTCACACTAAACACATGATGTTCTCAGAAACACATTAGAGGAGGAATAAAAGTATTCAGGCAACATCAGATTTTATAAATACTCCATTACTAGGAGAAATCACTTAAATTTACTAAGATTATAAAGTAAACATTTTACTTGGAAACATCAGAATTCTACTACAGTCCTGGTGCAAGTTCAGTCATAGGTTTAGGAGATGTGAATTCAAACTGCAGTCTCATTTAATTCACTTTCATAATCTTTGGATATCATTTTTAACATTTTATGTCCAAAGCAGTGGTTATCACACACAGCTGAAAGGTGGAAGGCCAGCAATATTGTTTTCACCTGCACATTCATTGGTTGGACTGCATGGTTGTGCTGTTTACTCACAGCAAGGAAGTCGCAGGTTGTCTTCCGGGCTGGGGTCTTTCTGTGTGGAGTTACGTGTTCTCCCCATGCACGCGAGGCTTTCCTCCAGGTACTCCAGTGTCCCCCACTTCTCGCCCTGTGTGTGCTGGAGATAGGCACCAGCTCCCCGGGACCCTCACTGGATAAAGCAGTTCAGAAGTATGGATGGATGCTGGTCTTTAGTGTTCACCAGATACCTCATGAGTAGGGTGACCATATTTAGAGTTTTGAAAAAGAGGACACGGTTCATGAAACACGACTGTAAATAAATATACTGTTTAATTAAAGACTTAAACCTATGCAGTATGCAGTCTCTGTGGGTAACAACCTTCAGACTAGGGATTGAACGACTTGCTACTTTTACAAGTCGACTACCAAGTAATAAAAGTCGCGTCGACTTTGACTAATCGCTGATGACGTCATACATACGGCGTATACAGGACAGCTTTATAAAACTTGACAGGCTTTATTGCAAAAACGTATTTTAATGCTGACAACAAACAGCTGAGAGAGAGCAGTTGTTTTAGGAGCACTGGTTTTAATATCAAGTCTTTAGACTAAAATGCTGATTAGTTTTAGTCACATTTTAGTCAGGTTTATATGAAAACAGTCTTAGCTGGATTGGTCTATTGTTCGGCCATAATCATAACAAAGACATTCGCTATTTTCAGACCCTCCAGGAAGTTGCGATGTTGCAATCGCAACTATTAACGCAAATTCAACCGTTTGCCGCAACTTTGTTGCGGCCTTGCAATTTTCACCAATCATCGCAACTTTTCCGCAAATTTGACCAATCCTCTTTGTTTTTGTCGTATTTCGTCATCTTCTCTGACCAATCAGAGCCACTCGGATAAGTTTTGACCAATCCCGTTGCCTCCAGCTGTGTTTACTTCTGGTTTTTGAGCTCAGAGCCGCTAAACTCCGGTCGGTTTCCATCAGATATTACGGCTAAAACACGAGCAAATCAATTTCCTAAAGTATGACACCAGAGTGGTGGAAAGCTGGTCTGAACCAAACACAACGTCGTGGTGGATTATACATGAAAATCGACGCTTGACAAGAACTTTTTGACTGCAAAACATGGAGGAGATCAGCTGAAAAGAGGAGCAGACGGGGTCTGGGGTCTGATAGGAGTGATAAAAGAGACGAGGTGAGTTCTGTTTAATGTCCGTATCTGGACAATGTGACAAACTAGATTTAAAAAGAACTGATCTGTGTCCTAAACTGTGAGCTGAGGCGGCGGATTTGATATTCTGTGAGAAATATTTTAAATAAATCGGACCGTCAGCGTTAACGTGAATTCCTTTGAACGTTGTTTATTTTTTAACCACGTGACGTTTGTATCCAGTGAACACGAGGAACCGCTTGTCTTTTCTAAACTCGTTCTGATGAACCAGTGAACCTTTGAGGTGAATCTGAAAGTGAAAGTAGAGCCGCTCACGCTGTAACGTCTGAGTGACGCTGAGACAGGCTGTCAGCTGTGTTGTCATGGAGATTACATCATCTTGTAGTCTTTATTTAATGATTAAACAGCGCATACAGTGTGTGTGTGTGTGTAAAGAGGTTAACTCTGTGTGCATATAAACCAAATAAAACCTTAAACAAAATTAAAAAATGATTGAAAAAAATCGCAACTTTGACCGCAACTTTTAGAAAAATGTGCCGCGAAATCAGTCATTTTAGATCGCAACCATCCCAAAAAAAATCCCCGCAACTTCCTGGAGGGACTGTTTAATGAATAAAATCACTCAAAGCTCGATAGCCGAGCCATTAGCTCGTTAGCTTAGCCGTTAGCACATCGGAGGTTTGAATAGCGCCGCATTTTCAGTAAAACAAGAGATAAAGAAAGCAAAGACTCACCGTTAAGTTGATTAAATCAGGACAATCGATTGGCAAAAGCTGCCAAGAAGTATTCTTTCAGTAAATATCATTTTAATAGCGCAGCGCCAGACCGGAACTAATCGAGGAAACGGAACTAATCAAACGAAACCCCTTCAAAATAAAAGTTCACGTGATCAGCAACTAGTTCGTGCGACCCCTACTTCAGATAGGCTTCCACAAGCCAACAAGTACAAAAATCCCCCGGAAAAAAAACAGCCGGACTGGAATTCAAACCTACAATAATCCAGTTGCAAGACCAACGTCTTCACCACTGAATTACTATCACCCAACAACTGATATTTCGAAGTTTTCGATTTACAACAAAGCAGCCAATAAGTCCTCCTTCAAAATAAAAGCCTTCAGTTCCTCTATCTTTTCACGTCTCAGAGAAAAGTCCAGATCTAGATCGTCTAGAGTTGATTTAAAGACGTTTCAAATGAACGTGGTTCCTGAGCTGCCGCCATGTTTAAATTCAGAGTCGGAGCTCTGACGTCATCGGCTAATCCCGTCCACCAACCCGTTTAAGTGTTGTGATTGGCTGACTGGACCAATCAGTGGGCTGTTGAGGTTCCAATGGAGCGTGGATCAAAGTCTGCAGAGCAGACCTGAAGGTCTAGTTTACTAGACTGATGAACCACTGGATTAATAAAACACTCAGAATGAATGAATGTTTGAAGTGAGTATGATGTGAGAGGGTCACCACATGCATCACATCTCATGGTAATGTGTCAGACTGCATTCAACAGGATTTTATAGATTTGACCAAAAACTACTTCAGCTACTTTTTTACATGAAAGATGATCTTATTTCAAACTTTATAGCTCTTGATTTAATTCATTAAAAGAAGCAAATCAAAACAGATCAGGAGACGTTAATCAAAGGACTAAACCCTACGTTTGACCTTTTTAGGATTACCGCTAAAAACTCAACACCATGTAGTTTAGACATGTTTTTGTTTAGATTTATTTAAAGATAATCTGTCTTTTGTCTGATTTGTTTTACGGATGGTCTGACGAGCACAAGACAGAAATCAGTTGAGCCCTCAGTGAAGCTGAAACAGGAGGAAACGTCTTGACCTCTGATTCCTCAAACATCTGGGCAGCTGTTGACAGTCAGCTGATGCTCGGTGACTTTCAGCTGCTTAAATAAATAAATAAATGTCACTAAGTTCCATCTCTGACTGTTATTTCTTTGACCAGCTGAAAACATTAATAGCAGAAGGTCCATTCTGTCTTGTTTTGCAAAAAAGATTTTTTTTGTTTGGAGTTCCAAAATTTAAAGAAATAATTTAAAAAAACATGAAGAAAGATCAGAGTCTTCTTCAGCTGCTGGTGTTGGGGGGGTTTCTTACTCGGGCTAAAACCAGCCGACAAGTGTTAGTCTATTCAGGATTCCTTGTTCATCTCTAAACGGAGAGCAATTATAAAAAAGCCACTGTAGAAAGTTGCAAACCACAAAACCAAAGAAGAAAAGAAAGAAGCGAAGCATTCCAGATTTAGACGAGACGTCTGTCTTTTAGCTCTTGGGCATCTTTCTGAGACAAATTACTTTCTGTAGTCAATAGCCTGTAATTAAAATATACCCACTTGATGGAGAGGCAACACTGTCTCTCTATTTAGTTATGGGTTGGAAAGATTAATTCTGGGGTGTATAACCCTTGCAATTTTCCAAGAGCGGTTTATTGTTTTTAGAGGCAAAAAAAGTGCAGATGATTAAAATGTCTGAGCTCAAGGTCTGCTTTGATTTGTTTACACTTCACACGTATTTGTTTGTGTGCTTTATTGTGCCTTCTTTATGCTTCGACAACATGATGCACATTAACAATTTGCATTTGGAAAGCATCCACAGCTCTCGCACATCTAATAATGCTCTCTATGTTTGAATGCAAAGGTCAGGGTTTGTGTTTTTAAATGAAAAGTGTTAGCACAACTAGCTGGATGGCAACAGATTCAAAGTGAAGTATGAAAAGAGCCTTAAAGAGAGGGGGTCACCATTCCCAGTCCTCCTCTCTGAAGATGAGGCTGACTGGGCCCCCTGGTGGCGGCAGTGGGGACTGCAGCCGCAGGAAACGTTGCATTAATCAGAGGCTGCATTGAAAATCACCAGCTGTTGTCATCCGTGATGAAAACATCCCCAACTTAGCATGAATTTATAATTATGCAGAAAGCAAATTTGAATCTCTTTACTGGAACTTTTCAATTCCAATGTAAGTCTCCCAGGAGAGAACTGGTGTGAATCATTTAAACAGATTCTGTCAGAATCCTTTCTCCCGTTTTTCTTTAATGCAGATCTCACATAGTTCATAGTGAAACTTTTGTGGAGTCCCAAAACCACAACAAATGAACTTTTCTGCGAAGAGCGTGTCCGTATCAGTTACAATAAGAGCCTCTCTGAAACCAACTCTTTCCTCAGACCAACCCTCCCTCTGGTGCCCTCTGCCACTTTATTATCCCCCTGGTTCTATTTTTATCACAGTGTGTAAATTAAGTGCAAAATGCACCAGAGTGTTGTTGTTGTGCTAAAACCGGTAAACAGCTGTAAACAGCTGCGTTACCTGTGGGCTCTGCGCACCTGCAGAGCGGAGCAGTTGGCCTGCGCGCACATGCAAACTGTCAATCATCTCACACACGCTCGCGCACACAGAGACGTGCACAAAAGTTAAAACACAAATTTAAAAAATGTGCACGTGAACCAAACATAAGATGAAATGCATGTGCCGCGTGCACGAGGCGCGCAAAATCAATTCATTCAGCGCGAAAATGTTTCGGTTTTTACGTCAGATTTAAACATTTAATGTGACAAATAAAAAGGTAAAAATATCAAAATAACACGAGCCTCCACTGGTTTAATAAATACATCTCATTATTATTACCTTATATTAAATTATATTTTAAAAAACCCTGTCTCATTCAGGACCCAAAACCCGACATAAATACAGTCTTCATTTGATTTTTACTGAAAAAAGTCGAAACGTTTAAAACTGAAAAATCCACCAAATGTTTTAAAAAAGCTTCACTCTTCATTTAACTCCTCTGGTTGTGTCCACTGGGTTTTCATGTAATTATAAAATAATATTAATAACAGTAATTATAATAATAATAATAATTATTATTATTATTATTATTATTATTATTATTACTGTTATAATAATAATAATAATAATAATAATAATAATAATAATTATTATTATTATTATAACAGTAATAATAACAAGAGTAATAATAATACCAGTAATAATAATAACAGTAACAATAACAACAGTAACATAATGATAATGTATCAGTCTATAAACCAGTGATCAGTGACCTCCTCCTGTTTTTTCTGATGGGGATTCGATCAGCTGATGATCAGAAACATTAATAACAGAATATTCATCAGGAGACTAAAAGCTGTGTTCAGATCAGAGACATGAAGGAGAATTTATTTCTAGTCAACAGATTCCGTCACTGGGTTTTCTCCGCACACTTTTACACTTCCGCAGAGACTCTGAACCTTCTGACTGTCCCTCAGACTGATGGATGTGGTCCTGGTCCCTCTTCTTGTGGACTTTTAATGTGCAGAGGACTGGGACTCGGGGCTCCTGACTGGGACTCGGAGCTCCTGACTGGGACTTGAGCGAAGTGGGGCATCGGGACGAGCTGCGCCACAGCTGTCAGATGATCGGTGTGAGCATCAGAGGAGGAGGGGCTCCTCTCCTCTACCTGACACCCTCTCCTCTCCTCCTCTCTTCCTCTCCTCTCTGCTCCTCCACTTCACCCCCGCTGCCCGCAGCGCTCGGTTCGTCTCGTTTCTGCGCTCCGCCGCCGCCTCGTGCGCTCCTTCAACTTCCACCTCCGCCACAGCCCCCCCCCCCCCCCCCCCCCCCCCCCCCCCCCCCCCCTCCTCCGGCGGACTTTTGACTCTTTAGAGCAGCTCTTCCTCCCACAGAGCTTCTTCTATTTTTGGATCTCTGGTGGAGCTGACGGAGACTCTTCAACTTTGGATGGACCCCGGAGGTCGGACTGCTGCTGAGTAAAGGTAGGTCCGCCGCGCCGCGCCGCGCCGCGCCGCGCGCTCCATCCTCATCACTTAACTAATATTTACTCTTTAATCTACATCATATAATCTATATAGTCTACATCTATATAATCTACATCATATAATCTATATAGTCTACATCTATATAATCTACATCATATAATCTACATCTATATAATCTACATCATATAATCTACATCTATATAATCTACATCATATAATCTACATCTATATAATCTACATCATATAATCTATATAGTCTACATCTATATAATCTACATCATATAATCTACATCTATATAATCTACATCTATAGAAACCAGCAGGGGGTTTATTCTGGATAAACTTCTCCATCAGGTTGAAGGAGTTTGGTGTCTCTAACAGGATTTAATGTTTAAATCAAACTAACTGATCAACTCATTAAAGACGGGACTGGAACAACCAGGTTGTGTCAGGGCTAGTCTGAGATCTGGTCTGAGACCTGGTCTGAGATCTGGTCTGAGACCTGGTCTGAGACCTGTTCTGAGACCTGGTCTGAGACCTGTTCTGAGACCTGGTCTGAGACCTGTTCTGAGACCTGGTCTGAGACCTGGTCTGAGATCTGGTCTGAGACCTGGTCTGAGACCTGGTCTGAGACCTGGTCTGAGATCTGGTCTGAGACCTGGTCTGAGACCTGTTCTGAGACCTGGTCTGAGACCTGGTCTGAGATCTGGTCTGAGATCTGGTCTGAGACCTGGTCTGAGACCTGTTCTGAGACCTGGTCTGAGACCTGTTCTGAGACCTGGTCTGAGACCTGGTCTGAGATCTGGTCTGAGACCTGGTCTGAGACCTGGTCTGAGACCTGTTCTGAGACCTGGTCTGAGACCTGGTCTGAGATCTGGTCTGAGACCTGGTCTGAGACCTGGTCTGAGACCTGGTCTGAGATCTGGTCTGAGACCTGGTCTGAGACCTGTTCTGAGACCTGGTCTGAGACCTGGTCTGAGATCTGGTCTGAGATCTGGTCTGAGACCTGGTCTGAGACCTGTTCTGAGACCTGGTCTGAGACCTGTTCTGAGACCTGGTCTGAGACCTGGTCTGAGATCTGGTCTGAGACCTGGTCTGAGACCTGGTCTGAGACCTGTTCTGAGACCTGGTCTGAGACCTGGTCTGAGATCTGGTCTGAGACCTGGTCTGAGACCTGGTCTGAGACCTGGTCTGAGATCTGGTCTGAGACCTGGTCTGAGACCTGGTCTGAGACCTGGTCTGAGCCTCCTGTCACTGCAGGGTAACTCAGGTCCTGATAACCTGGAGATGTTTGAGCGTGGGCACTGATGTGGTTTAAAGGTTTCACTCCTTGACTAGACAGCTGACATGTCACACAGTGGCTCTGTGTAAACAGACCTCAGTGACCTGATGATAGAGGGCTCAGCTCCTAACTAAAGCACTAATCAGTCTAAAGTTTCACTCGGAGGATGTTAGGAGATAATCATCTGTCCTGTGGTAGTTTCCCTCTTCGGTGCACTTGGCCCTTTTACATGTGAGAAAACAGGTTCTGGCACATCGCCGGTGATGTTTCTCCTTTTATCTGACGATCTGTGGCTTATCTGGTCAGTGCCGTTGACAACAGGCACACAGCCTTTTCCTGTCTCAGGCTGCCATGTGTCATTTCTGGTAAAAAGTCCTCAGACGAGACAAAAAGCCTGAATTGCAGCGTGCGCACGTTGAAGCAGAGCTTCTCAGTATTACTCCTCGGCTTCCACGGCTCCTTTTCAACCACTTTTGATCAGTTTGCGGTTGTGAAAGTGGCACAAAATGTTCACCTACATGTCCCAGCGGTGCGTCGACACGTCAGGCCAAATCAACTTGTTTGGCTGAAATGATAAAAATCAGAAACAGAAAAGGTGTGCTGGGCGATGAGCCTCGGCGAGAATAATGAACGCTTCCTGTTTGTTCACGGCTCTGATCATCAGCTCTGTGATTTACACTTAGGAGGGAATCTGGGGAAACAATTACATGTTTTCACCTTTTGTCTTTTAACTCTCAGGTAACCTCATCACACGCTTCCCCCGAGAGGTTAGTTTTGTTTTCATGACAGCTAATCGAAACCCAGCGTTTGCTGTACAGTAGTAGTGTACGGGCAGAGCAGACTTTGACCTTTAAACCCTGGATGCTGCAGCAGCACTGGGTCCTGCTCCTGCAGGTGAAGCCTCATCTCTGAGGCTCGTTAGATGTCTGACCTCTGAAGAGCTCGCGGACGAGATGCTGACTTTGTCCCGTGACCCTGAGAGACACGCTCTGATATTCTGCTTTTTGCAGTGAGCTCTGCTCCAGGTTTATATTCAGGTGCCTTCAAATATAAATCAACCCAAACCATCAGCTTCAGACTGAAACATCTCATTTCTGCATTTGAGTTCCTGAAAGCAGAAGAATATTGAGTCTGAGGCTTTGCTGAGGCTGATATCTCTGCTAAAACCATTAATCGTCTTTCTTTACCACCTGGATAATTATCGCTGTAGCTAAATAACAGCTCAGCAAACAGTGAAATTATACCTGTGGTAGGGAGTGGAGTAAATACCTGTTTAGCTGCCAGCAAATGTATTTATTAGACTGTCTCCAGTAAATAAGAGGCCTGTCTGCTCTCTGAGTGTGTGGCTCTTCGGGGATTCCATCGCTCCCCGCTCTCTGTCACAACTAGAGGAGAAAGATACCAATGATTTGATTTTCTCCGCTCCACGGCGTGTTGGAACTAGTAGAAAAGGTCGGAGAGTTAATAATGATCGCTGCATTCCTGCCCCCCCACTGTCAGCTACAGACCTGCCACCCAGCTGATCCAGGAGCTGCAGCTCATGTTGTCGTTATCCCAGAACTTCTTCATAAGAAGCTCCAGATCCCACAGCTCACTGATCATTGTTTTAGGTCTGTGTGTCCTCTCAGTCCGTCATGTCGGTTTGGTCACGCTCCTCCAAAATCACATCCCTCCTTTTCACTTCTTTTCTTTTTTTTGTGCTCTGATATATCGCACACGCCAAACAAGTGTGACAAACACAAAATAAAGATTCAAGTTTTCAGGACTCAAATCACATTACTGCGCGTCTCGTCGTATAGATCTTCTTCTTCTGAGCTTTAAAAACGCGGCCTTTTGTCGGGCGCTTGTCTTTATCCGATCTGTGGAGCTTTTTCTGAATCCTTTGTTCAGAGAGGAAAAAAAGAGCGATTTAGAGGAAAGCGCATCCCGCTAAGATCAGGTTGTTAATACCCACCCACGTACCCCAGTCAAACACTAATACACACTGTATTCTCTCCTCACACACACACACACACACACACACACACACACACACACACACACACACACACACACACACACTCGCCTTAACAACTGTTTTGTTCGTCAGTGGATGGATGATTTATCCTTTGACAAGGGATTAAATATGCAAAGAGAAATATGCAGATAAAGAAGCACATCTTTAAGAATGAGCCTCTTTTTTCCAGCGCTGATGCCAAAACACCAGAGCCGTTTCCTGACACGCTCACGTCCGTCGTCCCCTCCGATCCCGTGAAGCGTCGCTTCCTGCAGACGGAGGTGAGCAGCGCGGTCCCGTCGCCGTTACCGGCCCTCGTCAGGAAGCAGCAGCCGGACGCGTTGACCTTTCTCACCCCGTTGGTCTGACTGTCTGTCCTCCCTCGCTCTGACTCACTGACACAAACACCCTCTCTGTCTGATTCTATTAATTGCTTATTTGTTGCGATCCACGAGGCAGAAATTAGGAGTTTGATTATTTGGTCATGTGATGGCGGGCGTCCAGGCCGCTGTGGCAGGAAAGTTCAGAACTGCGTCTGATGCCTGCTGATTGCTCGGTGGCTAATTGGTGCTTTAATTCAATAAGGGAGGCAAACGAGGCGTTGAGGGGACTTCTATCGTTTGTTTGGATTCCTGAGAGAAGTGGCACCAGCTTGAACCGGCCTTTATGGACGACTTAGACCCCCCCCCGCTGAGGGACACGGGCCTGTCACTAACGCTGTGGTGGAGCGTAGCGTAGATTCATGCATGTGTGTGGGAGTTGCAGTGCGTACAGTGCAGAACACACACCTTAAGGTGGAGAGTTGTGGTGTGAGAATAAAGTGGGAGGTGTTTTTCTTGCAGTGTGTGTGTGTGTGTGTGTGTGTGGGGGGGGCAGCGGTGGTCTAGCACTGCAGCATCAGGCCTTCCTGTCAGCAGACCTGAGGTGGAGACCACTTGCTCTATTTCTGCTCACTTCATGTGATTATAAAACAATTAAGTAGTTAGAGTCGGACTCTCCGTTCATCACATTCCCTCCGTTCTCTCTCCGTCCACCAGAGAGTCGGAGCCACCTTCACATCAGACTTATCTCATTAAACAGGTTTTATTACGCTGCTCGTGTCTGTTGTGGAAATATTAATAAACCACATCAGGCCTCAGCTGTAGAGAAATGTTGGTGTGTGCTGGGAAATCAGTCCGGTTTAAAAACACTTCTGAGAAGACGAAGTGTTAAAAAAAGAAAGAGTTGACACGTTGTGCTGGTCGTGATCGCAGGATGTTCGTATTTAAACACCGTTTTCTCTTTGTTTTAATGGTTGACTGAAACGTCAAATCACACAAACAGGATGGAAACGAACGGCGCTAAAAGCAGGCGCGCTGTGATGATTAGTGACGAGTTATGATCTATAGAAATAGTTGTGTTTGGACAGGAGAGCCTGTTTCTGTTTCTTCCTTTTATTACTCATTTAACAGCTCCTTGGCTTTTTCACATCTACAACCCAACACACTGTGTTTTCTCTTTTCATAGATGACATTTTGTGTCTGGCTGAGGTTTGTCTGCACCCACACAGGCGTGTTTTGACACGTTCCTCGACAGATTATTAAATCCTCTGCAGCCTCTAATAACACTATTATGTTTATGTGTCGTCTTTCGGTGGTGGGAGACACTTCCAGCGAGGACCCGGTGGCTCAGCTTACCCCATGCTGTCTGCGTTTGCTCAGGATGGATGCGCAGACTAATTTGTATTAGTAACCAAATAATCGTATTAATGCCCATTAGAAGCATCACAAGTGGCGAGCATGAAGACATCACAACACCTACGTGCAGTAAGTGATGGCGCCGCTTCACATGACACACTAAATAAAGACGCCTGTGGATGCGGAGCCAACTGTGATCCGTTCCTTTATTCCTTTGTGTGCTGATTATTAGTGTTGTCTTTACAGGACGAGACAGAAAGCCTCAGTCAGACGGAAACGTGGCTGAAAATCACTCTGATAATCGTGTCATGTGACACACACACACACACACATTGTGTCAGCTGCGTTTTCAGGATTTCTTGATAAACCCCTCCTGCCCCTGTGTGACCTGCAGACCGTCAGAACCCACCTGGAACAGACCTGAATCAGCACAGGGCTAGAACCAGGCTCTGGGTTCAGAACCATCTCCCCTCTTTTCTGTGCGATACAAAACGCTGTATGTTAATTGATAATCAGCGGTGTTGATTCAGCGGTGCATTCAGAGTAAATCTGTGCCCTTCTGGATGTCAGAGGGTTTTCACAGCCACGCCGGTGCCAACCTCGCTGGCAGTGCCGGCACCTGTTGGCGGTGCCAAGGCCTGGCGGGGGTTATCGATGCTCTCTGATGGCGCCGACAATCACGGTGGAAATGACTGCGGCTGCTTGCGTCACGCCAGATTTTAAAAGAAGAGCGTTTGCCGACAACGGCTCGCTGTTTTCTGAATGCAGCAAAAAAAGAAAGAAGAGAGAAGCAGATTCTGTAGTGAACAGCGTGTGAAAAGCATAAAAAACACCCAGAATGCAACGCTGCCTGATGGGAGGCTGCAGCGTTTCCACAAATCAGAGTCAACCTGAGCACATTTACAGGAAATGAGGTCAAATAAAAAGAGCCACAATATCAGCTGATCCGTGTCTAATCACAGGAAGTGGTCCGATACCGTTACAAACACTGACCTCTGACCTCAAACACTTATCACGTCTTTTCCTTCTTTAAGTAGATAATATACATTTCCCAGAAAGCACTTGTACATGAACCCTTTCCCAGCTGCACCAGTCTACGGTGCTGGGAGTTCACAGAAACCAGAGGACGGTGGGAGTCGAACTGCGTTGGTTCACAAATTCTAAAGTTTGGTCTGGGGGTCAAAACCCAGCAGCTTAAAACAACTTTTCCATTTCCTGTTGAAGAAAACCACAAAGGTAGGGCCTTTTAAATAAATCCGCCCCCTCAGAACTTCACGCCGCCCAGCTCTCAGATCAGGACCGTTCAATCTCAGGTCTGAGAGGTGAGTTTCTGTTAAAAGCCTCAGCGCTGTGGCTTCCTAATGCAGCCGTTCTGGACGTAAATGTATTCTGAGACGAGCAACCTTTTGACCTCACATGGTGGGTGGAACGCCGCTCTGGTTTCACGTCGGGTGGAATAAGAGATGTACCTGCTGGAGGTGTCTCAGGTCTTCAGAGCATCCTCAGTAAAACTGACCACCTTTTTGCAGACACCTTCTGCACATTTCCACTGTTTCCTGCTCAGTTGCTCTGCGGCGTCTCTTCGTCTGCTTTGGCTTCCGAGCCGAGCGCCGCTCCGGCGCGGCGTTGTTTACGAAACAACAGCTTTGTTTGACTCGATTTATTTACAGCCTCACACGCAGGGCGAGCTTAATGCACCTGCAGACGTTTATTAGCGAGCGTGAAGCGCTTCAGGAGCTCGGCCCACAGCCTCTGGCGCCGCGTGGCGATAGGTGTACACGCTTCCTGTATGCTGCTGGTTTCCTGTTTTCGTTCTGACTCCACCTGGACAGAAACGTGTGCTCTCTGATCGTAGCGAGGATCCAGACTCTTTAAGATGAAATATCAGAGTTCGATGTAACATTGTGACCTTTCAGTGCACGTGTCCCCCCCCCCCCGGTGCCTCCCCCGGCCCTGGAGGAGCAGACAGCTCCATGTATATCTACAAACAGCCTCCTATTGACGGCTTCAACAGATTACTCCTCTCTCTCAGGGATTCCTGGGCTTTTCGGTTTGCCAGCAGCTGATGAAGTAATCACAAAATAACAACATGGCTGTCCAGCTGCTCCGTGGACGTCCTGTTCCTCGCTCCAACACTCTGACTGTTCCAGGGTTTGTTGACAGCATCAACACAGATTATCAGTCTAATATTTTGGAAGAATCTGCTTTGACACAATCAGAGTGAAGCTTTCAGTGTGTGATGTCTGGGAGACGGAAAAAGTTGTCTTCCTGTTTGTTTACTGACAACAGAAGACGAGTTGAGCAGAACTTTTACGTTTATCTTATAATCAGCGTGGCGTTAGACGTATCGTAGCTGAGTGATTCATTAAAGCACATAAACTAAAGGCACAGGTTTGATGATTCATCCTAAATAACTAGAACTAACAACCTTCTGGAGCAGCTTCATCGGTGGTGAGTTCAAAGACCCAACTAAAAGTCAGATTTTATTGTCAAAAGGTTAAAAACACGAGACAACTTTAGAGTCCCGGTTGGACTTTCTGATTCCTCTGGACGCTTTTCACCATCAGCTGATCCTTTAGGGCTTCGCTAAAATAAAACAGGTCATTTAGTTAAAGTCGTCTTCGTTTAAGAAAACCTTCAAACGACTCCGAGTCTTTTGTCAGGTCTGTTCTTTTTGCTGACTTGGTGCTGAACTCATCAGTGGAGGTTAAATAGTTCCTTCTGACCGAATCACACCCAGAAAATCTTCAGGAGTTACTACAAAATAAATACTACAACATAAATACAAATACTACAACATAAATACAAATACTACAAAATAAATACAAATACTACAAAATAAATACAAATA
>SSNR01000071.1:1597253-1637979 GCA_006937965.1 Callopanchax toddi | reverse complement strand
TACAAAATAAATACAAATACTACAAAATAAATACAAATAATACAAAATAAATACAAATACTACAAAATAAATACAAATACAACAAAATAAAAGTATTAATAATTAAAGAAAAACATTAGTGTGTTATTGTGTGTGTGTGTGTGTGTGTGTGTGTGTGTGTGTGTTGTAATAAACGGACCGCCTCACTCTAATCAAGCTGATTAAAAATTCCTACGCGCACCACCGTTCAGTGTGTGTGTGTGTGTGCGCGCGCACTTTGTCCACTTTCCTCTGTCCAGGACTTTCGGGCTGTCCCTGTCTCTGTCCCCGTGTCTCTGTCCCCGTGTCTCTGAGGGTTTGTCTCCCCCTGCGACCCGCCGGAGTGAGGAGCAGAGAGGGGGAGTGATGATGACACTTTATTAGGGACAGGGGGAGCAGGACTCCTCCTCGCATCAGCGGCGGATTGAGGAGAACACATCGCCTCCGTTACCGGAGCGGAACAGCCGGTTCTCGGTGGACCGGTCCAGCTAAAGCCGAGCTAGTTTCTCTCTCGCTCTCTCTCGCTCTCACGCGCACACACACGCGCACCGTGTGTTTGTTTATTCGGCTGTTCTCGGCGGTCGGAGCGAACTAACCCGAAGTCTCTTCACTTTCCCCTCCGGACGCGGCTCTCCGCGGACTTCCAGCTGAATGTCGGTGTCCGGTACCGTTCTGTGCCTCCGGTTGGACGGACTCCGCTAGCGCCAGGCTACACACACACACACACAGGACCGGGGACCGATGCTCCGGCTCCACCGGCTGCCTCGCACCGAGCCGGGCTGTTGTTCGTTCTCTCCGCCGAGAAGAACCGGAGCAGAACCGGAGCCTCGGTCCGAACGGATCCTCCAGCCTTCCGCTGCCATGCAGCCGTAGAGCGGAGCCGGGACCGGAGCACCGGGACCGGAGCACCGGGACTGACTGGGCTGGCTTTCTGTTTGTCTCCTGGCGGAACTTGAAGAGGACGGTGTGTTTTATGCTCCCGGTGCTGACGCGCTCCGGTTCAGGTGGGTCCTCAACTCTTCAGGTCTCTACCGGGGCTGGGTCGTTTACAAACCCTGACCTGGATCCCGGGTCCGGATTCCTTCTGACCCCTTAGTGTCGGGACTGGGGGGTTGTGGGGGGGGGGGGGGGTCCAGACTCCTCCAGGTCCAGCAGGTCGCTCTGATCTGGTCTGGAGGTCTGGAGGTCTGGAGGTCTGGAGGTCTGGACCACTTTCCTCTCTGTCACTATTTCTACCTTCATGATCAGCAGCAGCGTCTCTCTCCTGACCTCTGACCTCTAGAGTCACTCTGACCTCTGACCTCTAAACTAGAACCTGTAAAGTCTTCAGTCTGACGCCAAACGTTTACGGCCTCTCAGGCTGCATCATGAAGCTGAACACACACACACACACACACACACACACACACACACACACACACACACACACACACACACACACACACACACACACACACACACACACACACACACACACACACACACACACACACACACACACACACACACACACACACACACACACACACACACACACACACACACACACACACACACACCGTGCTGACAGCTGAGTCTTCCTGTTTTATCCCTCCCCAGGTGACAGTGAGCAGAGGTGCTGAGAATGATGGAACATCTCAGCGAGACGTGTCTGGGCAAGGAGAGCTCTGAGCTGGTCAACATGGCCGACGCCAAGGCCCCGCCGGCCAAGCTGCCCCGGCTGGAGCAGAACGGCAGCCCCCTGGGCCGGGCCAGGCTGGGCAGCGCCGGGGCCAAGCTGGGGGGGGTCCCCTACAAACCCACCAGCCACCTGCTGAAGGCCTGCCACAAGAGAGGTAGGACCACTGGGACGCAGAGGAGTGTGTGTGTGTGTGTGTGTGTGTGTGTGTGTGTGTGTGTGTGTGTGTGTGTGGGTGTGTGTGTGTGTGTGAGCCTGGACTCTCAGACGGCATCAGGAGACGCTTGAAGGAAATTACATTTCTCTTGATTTCTAAAATGAATTTAATGTTTTCATATTTAATGAGATGTCTGGACTCCATACTGGTTAAATCAATGATTTATTTATTATTTTATTTTATTTTATTTTATTTTATTATTTGTCCCAAAACAAGTGATTTCTAGGTTTAAAGCTCTGATAACATAATTCCTCCTTTGCAGACAAACGGATCGATTCGTAGTTTTATTGATTATTAAATGTTCATTAATGTCAGACTAACCAAACATTCTGGTTGGTTTGAACCTGAATCAACCAGGTGTGAAAATAAACTTCATTAAAATCAGATTGTTGTGAGTTTTTAAAGTAGGAAGAGTTCCAACCGCTGTCTGAGCCTCACACACGCTCACAGATACGGGTCAATCCCACCCAGCAGCACCCCGTACGGGTTCAGAAAACCTTTATTTAGTCCGTACGCACACACACACACACACTCACACACACACTGACAGAGGAGCAGTGTGGGTAGTATTCGTCCACGGCGGCGGCGTCTCGGCGCTCCTCGTCTCTCCTGCTCTGCGTTTTTAAGGAGCCTCTGCATTCAGATGATGACGGAGCTTTTTAATAAAACTGAACAAAATGACGACCCTTTTTCGTGGAAACTTTCACTTTTGGCTCCTGAACGTTTGTTTGTTTGGCTGGTTCCATTTCCTTTGGCCTCAGAGAGGCAGAGTGTTGGAACGCGGCCGTGTCAGCGTCCTCAGACAGTTGTGTTTTCTGTGTGCGAGCTGCGCTCCAGCTGAGGGGCCTAATTTGTCACCTTCATCATCTTTGCTTCTCTCGGCCTCCCACTAAGCCCCCCCCCCCCCCGTCTCTTCCCACTCTTCAGTTTTTCAGGCTAGTAAAGGGTGAAGCGGCCGGGGGAGGCGGGCGCTCCGCCGCCGAGGCTTCGCAGAGAACCCACAGTGTGGGTTGCATTGTGTCCGAGGCCGAAACAATATTTAGCTGTGCCCTCTCTGGGCTCCTGGAAACAAAGGCAGTATTGATCCCCAGATGAACCTACACAGCACTCTTTATTGTCAGATCTTTATCTATTAAAATCAGGGCAGGAGAAAAGCAGCTCTTTCAGCACATTCCTCCGTATTTGTCGGCTTATTGATTGTTTGGCCAGAGCTGCGCACATCTTCTGGAATGCCTGGGATTGGAAAATATTAGAAAGTGAATCATTTTGTCTGCAGTGACAATAAACATGCAGAAATGTGTCTGGGTGAAGGGAGGTTCTGACTAACTCCAGCTCCTGATTCCTGCTCTTTGTTTTCCTCTACGGCCACGTTTGTCTTTTTACTCAGACTCTTCATTTACCAGGATTCGGTTTGAATAGAACATTGCATGCTGGGTAATATTTGCACATTCAAAAATCAAGTCTTTGGACAAGAACTGTTCTTTTGTGAAACAGCAGAGCTGTTGTTGACACAAGACGAGTAAACCTCAGGGCGCAGAGGTGGCTTGGGATTTGAAGCACTGCATCATGGGAAGATGATTTGGGGTTGGCAGGCAGCGGGAAAGGCAAATGGAACTGTGGCACCTTGACTGTGAATAAGGAGAATCTTGTGCCCAAAGGGGAGAGAAGAGCTGCTTTAGGTTTAGGAAACGTGGGACTTCTGCCTCCAAACAAAACCACCAGTAATCGCTCTTCATCCAGTTAAAGACCAGACGCAGCTCTGAGCCGCGGGAGCGTTTGAGCCACGCAACACATCTCGCTTATTATTTCCTGTTGGATTTCTTCAGACCCTGTCAGGACTCGGTACTTTGTGTTTCATGACCATCAGGGGGGTCGTGACCCCGCGTCAGGAGCCAGTGGTTTAGGTAGAAACTGAAGCTCCAGATTGGTCGGTTTGCACATTACTCACTCTCTCTCTGTCGACACTTAGTGTAACTTCATCACCACCAGAGCCGAGTCGGAGTCTCCTCCCTCTGAAGGTCAGAGGACACCCACTCACTCTTCACTGTGTGTGTGTGTGTGTCATCAGGCAACATGCTGCCCGTGTTCTGCGTGGTGGAACACTACGAGAACCCCATGGACTTCGACAGCAAGGAGGAGCACGCCGAGTTCGTCCTGGTGCGTAAGGACATGCTCTTCAACCAGCTGATCGAGATGGCGCTGCTGTCGCTCGGCTACTCCCACAGCTCTGCAGCGCAGGCCAAAGGTAAACGCCGCTCTGACATCACTGGTCACACGCTCTGGTACTAGAACACGTCCTGACTCTGATCCCAGACCGGAGAGGCTGGAGTGTCCCACATGTCCACACAGATACAGGCTCCGCCTAACGCACACACACACACACACACACTCACTGTATATATTTATACACACACGTTGTGTAGGCGGTAGAGGCAGGTGGAGGAGCGGTCTGCTAATTGCACTCGAGCACACGCAGGTCGAGGCTGGCTGTTTCAAGGTGCCTCTTTGCATGCTCTTTTATTATAACCTGTCCATCACACTGGCACACACACACACACACACACACACACACACACACACACACACACACACACACATCCTAATCCACCTCTACCATAAGCAGGCCTGCTTGTCGCATCGCGCTGTGTGGGCTGCTGCAGACTTTAAGACAGTGTCAGGAGGAATTCTCACACTCTTGTTGTGATTTCACTAATAACTAAAAGGCACAGAGAGCGATTATGGCACCAAGATGCTTCTGGGTGCCTACACATGGTGCTGTTCGCACTTTCCACGTGTTACTGCTTTAAATGAAGCAGCGACGGCGAGCTCAGACGCTCCAAGCTCCTCGCTCCTGCGTCCACATCTGTTATGTGTTTTCTTCTGAGCGTGTGTGTGTCATCCACTCAGGTATGATTCAGGTGGGGAAGTGGAACCCCGTCCCCCTGTCCTATGTGACAGACGCACCAGACGCCACAGTGGCCGACATGCTGCAGGACGTCTACCACGTGGTCACGCTTAAGATCCAGCTGCACAGGTAAGTTACTGGAGTCACACCTGCAGGAGGCGTTCACCTCAGAGGGGTTTTCTCTACAACACGTCGTTATGGTAGAGTCACATGAATCTGACTGCAGCTCTGACGCAGTCGGCACGTGCCATCTCCCCAGAGGCTGATGCCAATCTGATACACAGAGTAGCATTCTGACTCACCGCCCCAACGGACTGACCGCTCCCAGGAAACAGGAAACTTCCTCATCGCGCCGCGCCAAAGAACACACAGACTGATTTACATGCCAGTTCATCTGTCAGGAGACAGATAGCATCACTGAGATGTTGCTAACATTTAGCTTAACGGTCATTAAGAGGATCTAGCTT
Source organism: Callopanchax toddi (assembly GCA_006937965.1). Lineage (NCBI taxonomy): Eukaryota > Metazoa > Chordata > Actinopteri > Cyprinodontiformes > Nothobranchiidae > Callopanchax > Callopanchax toddi. Next base: position 1,632,694 of record SSNR01000071.1, on the reverse strand, counting down.
CAGGCGCTGGTCTGAGTTTACCATCAGTATCTGAGATGAACTTATTTACAGATTGACATTTTGTTTTGGAGATTGGTCAAATCAAATGTAATGGTAGAGTTCCAATATTTAACTAAAACGTCTTCTTTATGTGGCACCGGTCAAGAAAGTGACCTTATTAGAGTTTAGGTCAGCCCACTGAACAGGTAAGACCAACCTGGAGATGTTTACCCATAATGCACTGCAGCACATTTGGAGAAAACCAACCACAACCAGCTGTGGTGGTGGGCTGATGGTTTCCAGGGAGGTCCAGGTGTCCCGGGGCCCCTAGGCTACATTTGTCTGAGATTATAGAGACCAATAATAATAATAATAATGCATCAGTTTTATATAGCGCTTTTCTAGGTCACTCAGAGACGCTTTACAGAGTTGCATCATTCATTCACACAGTCATTCTCACCGGTGGTGGTAAACTACGACAGACGTCTGTAGCCACAGCTGCCCTGGGGCAGACTGACAGAAGAGAGGCTGCCATTCTGACCATCGGCCCTTCTGACCACCACCAACATTCACACACAGTCACACTCACATTCACACAGTAAGGTGGGTGAAGTGTCTTGCCCAAGGACACAACGACAATCTAACCCAGTCAGAGCTGGGGATTGAACCGGTGACCCTCTGGTTACCAGACCGGCCACTCTCCCAACTGAGCTAATGCCGCCCCAAGACCAAACCAAACCAACACATGTAGGGACAAACAGCATGTTGGGTAAAGCCTAGTTCATACTTCTCCGTCTGCGTCGGTACGGAGACACGCAACGCCATTATACGTCGACGCAAGAGCTCTCCGACAGCCTCGCAAGGACGGACGGAGTCGAGCTCACTTTTCTAAACATCCGTCGAACGAGACGGAGAGCGCACGTCTCTGATTGGTCGGCTCAACACCTCGTGATCATTTCCGGCTTGACGCTGGTATCAACTGAGTAAGAATAGTAAAATCTCAACGAAGCAGATATGGATCAGCTCGAGAAACGTCTGGCAGACGAAGTACGAACATTTCTATAATCCATCAGTGTCCCTAAAGGGTTAAACAAGAGCTACATATTCGCTCGTCGTCTGCCTCGTCCTCACTGAACGGACGGACATTCAACAGACGCCGCTGTCTCCTCACTCCTGTTTCATTCTTTTTAACAACATTGTTTGTTCCTCCAGATCAATCTGTTCAAACTCAATCAGAATTCGCTCTCTGTCGGCCATTACTGAGCTGAAGTAAACAAACTTTGGTTGACCGGAGACGTTACTGCAGAAAAGTTATGCGCCCTCTGCTGTCCTGGTGGAGAACTGCTTCACAGCACTGACGGAGAAGTAAAAATCAAAAACGTCTCCGTCAGTACGTGTGAGCACAAACGTGCTGTCGGAGACGTATAAACTACAGTAGGCTTTAGGGACAAACAGCATGTTGGTTGGGGACAAACAGCATGTTGGTTGGGGACAAACAGCATGTTGGGTTGGGGACAAACAGCATGTTGGGTTGGGGACAAACAGCATGTTGGTTGGGGACAAACAGCATGTTGGTTGGGGACGAACAGCATGTTGGGTTGGGGACAAACAGCATGTTGGGTTGGGGACGAACAGCATGTTGGTTGGGGACGAACAGCATGTTGGTTGGGGACGAACAGCATGTTGGTTGGGGACAAACAGCATGTTGGGTTGGGGACAAACAGCATGTTGGGTTGGGGACAAACAGCATGTTGGTTGGGGACAAACAGCATGTTGGTTGGGGACAAACAGCATGTTGGTTGGGGACAAACAGCATGTTGGTTGGGGACAAACAGCATGTTGGTTGGGGACAAACAGCATGTTGGTTGGGGACGATGGAGAACGTGTTAAATACAAAAGGACTGTCAACATTTTTAACATTGTACCTAAAAATATTGATTAGCAATAACAATTGATCCTTTACTGATCTCCTGTAGGAACATTAAAATGTTGAGACCTGCTCTGGCTGGGACCCGACCCCCGGTCTCTTATGTTGAAGACAAGGTCCTACGCCACTATGCTACGGCTCAGCTGTTACTGCTGCTGCTCTATTTACGTGTCACGTAACGTGAGTCAAGATCGTGACAAATCTGCGTCGTTTACGATTTTGTGGACAATACTCTTTAAGAATATTCTTGCATGTGAATTCAAATAAAACCATATATTTTTAATATATGATTTTTATATTATATTATTAGAATATAGGGCCAATGGGGCCCCCAGACCCCACGAGGCCCCTAGGCTCCAGTCTGTCCATTAATCCAGACCTGGTTCTGCAGTTCACTGTGAACTCGTCTGGGTACCAGAGCGTTCTGGAGTCAGGTGTGACGCCATCAGTCCAACAGCTGAAACCTGGGCCGAACCGGGTCAAAAACCACAGCAGACCTGCCACAGAATGACTAAAACTAAAAAGAGTCAAAGTGTTACAATGGTCCAGGTCAAGTCCAGACCTCAACCTGGTCTGAATCCTGAAGAGAGCTGAGACAAATAAATCAAAAGAATGAAGCAAAAGTATTCTAGAGACGAGTGGAGAGAAGTTCCTTCAGGAGGAGGTCGATACTCATCAGGTTTAAGTTCCTACAAGCTGTCCTCACCAACAAAGAGCAACAATTCACCCTGTCACTTCCCGATCTGTACCGGAAACCCGATCGGTTCTGCGCATGTGTGAAATGAGTCTCCATCCGCTGAAGCTTTTTACGGTAATTACGGGTCAGAGTATCAGTTAAGATGTTAACAGTAATAAGTATTTATTAAAATGTTTACAATAATAACAATGTTTCATGCAATGTCGAAGAAAATAAAAAATAAAAAGGGAGTTATGGATCAGGACGGCCCGATCCTTACTGCGCATGTGCAGAACGCGTGTACTCGCAGTGAAGTATTTTACGGTAGTTACGGTTCAGAGTATCTTTTAAGGTGTTAACAAGTATATAATAAATCTATATTCATACATAATGTATTAAAATGTTTATACACGTACGGATCCATTGTTTAAATGGTCCACGCAGTCGGGAAAGAGGCTAAGCTGTTGGTAAAAGCTAAGGGCTAACTGGGAGCTAACCGTCTCATTCAAAAGACTGGAATGTTGCTAAGTTGGCGAAAAGAGGAAGTGACGTAGGCTTCGCGCATGCGCAGAACTGATCGTGCTTCCAGTTACAGATCGGGCAGTGACACTCCTGAAGACCTGGACAGGATCGGAGGATTTTTATTTTAGTTTGATACATTAAGTCCTATGATTGAGTGGTTAGGGTTAACCCTAGACTAACCCTAACCCTAGACTAACCCTAGACTATCCCTAACCCTAGACTAACCCTAGACTACCCCTAACCCTAGACTACCCCTAACCCTAGACTAACCCTAGACTACCCTAACCCTAGACTAACCCTAGACTATCCCTAACCCTAGACTAACCCTAGACTACCCCTAACCCTAGACTACCCCTAACCCTAGACTAACCCTAGACTAACCCTAACCCTAGACTAACCCTAACCCTAGACTAACCCTAACCCTAGACTAACCCTAGACTACCCCTAACCCTAGACTAACCCTAACCCTAGACTAACCCTAGACTACCCCTAACCCTAGACTAACCCTAACCCTTAGACCTTGATTATTTGTTCTAGGATCCAACAGAAACCTTCGTCTGAGCGCTGCTAGCTGTCCTCTGTCATCGTTTTCTACACGATATGCTAAATCTTTCTCTGTAGGTTTTGTTTCATTATTACAGACAGAGAACGGCACACACACACACACACACACACACACACACACACACACACACACACACTCGACTGGCGCTGCTGTGGAGGCTCGTGCCAGCTGCACGCTAACCCAGTGTTCTGCAACTCTCCGGAGAGCTGTTCCTCCTCTGCCTCCCCCCATCCCTCCCCTCTCCTTCTGTCTCCCCCACCACCTCCCACCTTCACCAGTCAGGCACTCACACGTGCACGGACGGATCTGAACCAGCCAGAATGCAGGAGGCTGTGTTTATTTCCGGCTTGCCAGCCTCTGAATGCGCGGATAGCCGTCTTTCTCCACTACTCCCGTCTGTCTCACTCGTTCTCTCCTCTCGTTCACTTCCACCTCCCCGGAGGCGTTCTAGCTGCTGGAGCAGTTTAAGGTGTTCTGGAAAATCCATTGTTGGCTTGATGGAGAGCGTGCACGTGTGAGGCTGTGCGTTTTCTCACGAGCAGATGTTGGCCTCGACTAGTATCCTCGTCTGTTTGATTCTCCCGTTATCTCCGTGCTCGTAACACGTCCAACACGCTGATTTATGGTCAACCACACTGGTAGACTCAGACCTCCCTCTCCAGTCTCTCTCTGTTGTCGAGTGTAAAATCAGGTTTGATCAAAAGTAATTCAGCGTTAAGAGCGACACAAAATGCCAAACGTATGTCTCACACACGTTACTGCAGACGAGCTGAAATCACTGAAGCCCAGTTCAGCTGCTCACACCCACCATCCAACACCTCATGTCAAAAACCCACGAGTGTTTCCCAGGTAGCGCTGGACGACTGTCACCAACCCAACGTCAGGCTGTTTCGTACACGAACATCCTGGGATTCTGCTGCACATCGTCTGTATTGTTATTGTCTTGGATTTGCTGCAGAAATCTACGCAGTCAGACCTTAAATTGTTTCGCCGAACACAACAAGCCAGGAAGGTACAAGTAACACGAAATAATAGTCGCCACATGCAGCTGATGTATAATTCATGCATCAATCCAGCAGATGTGTTGTATAAAGTAATTAACTAATCAGAACAATCAGGAGAGAGAGAGAGAGAGAGAGAGGGAGAGTATGAAAGAGAGGAGAGGAAGGCAGAGAGAAAGAGGGAGAGACAGAGCAATCTCCAGATGCATCTGCTTGATGCGCCAAATGAAATCTGTCTGTCTTGGAGGGACGCTGGCAGCAGGAGAGACGAGCAGAGGTCCATGTGTTCAGACCGGGTCGGACTAGTCCCTCAGACTTCTTCTACACCTTTAATACTTCTACGCTGTGTATCTGATTATTGATTCTATTTGTTTTTGTTTAAATGTCAGTATCAAGTCTAGTAATCAGTACTCTGCTGGTAGAGGGCTGGTTGTAGCCCGGCTGCACCCAATGACGTCAAACCTCACGGAATAAAAACCTGATGGTGATGTCAGAGGGCTCAGCTCCTTCCTGTCGTCGGGTTAGGGTTGGTTTGGACTCCAGCTGTAGACGCTGACAGTTCTTAAAACTTCAGAAATGTTTTTAAAACGTAGATTTTATTTGTAAATGAACCTTTTTCCTCCAGCGAGTGTGACATGATTTTTAAACGTTATTTCAAAATGTGCATCAGATCATGAATGTAAACACTCACGGTACTCTCTCTCTCTCTCCTCCTTCCTTCTGCTCCCCCCATCCTCACCCCTCCTCATTCCTATCCTCTTGTCTCCTCTTTTCCTTCCCAGTTGTCCTAAGCTGGAGGACCTGCCGCCCGAGCAATGGAGCCACTCTACAGTAAGAAACGCCCTCAAGGAGTTACTCAAAGACATGAATCAGAGCTCTCTGGCTAAAGAATGTCCTTTATCACAGGTGCTGAAGCCCAAACTGCTTATTCCAAAAAACAAACAAAGAGCAAACAAAAACAGACAAAAACCTCAACCCCACCCCCCGCCACCATACCACATAACAAAACAAACACCCCTATCTCCATCACCTCCGTCTTTTAGCTTCTACTTATCAAATGCCCTGAGTTTGATCAAGTGGGAAAAAGAATCGGCATAGAAATCCCAAATCAATGGCTATTGTCGTTTGTTTGCAGCCTGATTTTGTTTCTTTCACAGCCCACAGCACACACACACACACACACACACACACACACACACACACACACACACACACACACACACACACACACACACACACACACACACACACACATGCAGTGGCAGCCAAAAAGCAGAGGTGTTATTGAACATATGGTTATTGTTAGATAAACATTGGACCCGGCCCAGAGCGATCTGGATTGTTTTTGCTCTTTCTGTCTCTTCGCTCACTTCGCTCGGCGGCGGCGGGCTGGAGGATTGTTCCTTCACATGCTAGGTGTTAAATCCTGCCGTTCTGTCGGCTGGAGGTTCAATAGAACACACTTGCATGGATATTGTATTAAAAGGCAGCGTAGTGAGTATATCATAGAGGCAGCTCTGGAGTGAAAGGCAGTATATCTCTCACAGCGGTTGGCCACTAACGTGTGTGTGTGTGTGTGTGTGTGTGTGTGTGAGCTGCAGCTGAAGCAGTGTGTGTATCGAGCTGTATTTGCTTGTGAAATGTACGGACTGTACGTGTGAAAGTGAGGACTGCATGTATGCATCGATGGAAGCCAGCTCTCCTCCCTCCCAGGCCACCGGATGGTCACCCAGAGAGCTGGGTTGGTGTTGTGTGTGTGTGTGTGTGTGTGTGTGTGTGTGTGCGCGCGCGTTTAGCTGGGCATGATGATGTAAAGAGTCCCTGGGTGGCGTTCAGCCGGAGCCCAGCCCGATCTGGTAATCACCCTGTTTACGGTCCATATGTGAAGACGCTCAGAGGAGAGCAGCCAGCAGCTCCAGGGTTTAACTTTCAGTCTGTCTCTCTCTCGTCTCTCGTCTCTCGTCTCCAGTCAAACCATCAGACGTCACGTCTTCTTTAAACTTACAGCAGCACGCTCACGTGGAGAGCCATCACTTTCAGTGTACCTTGACGGATTTAGTTTGTGTTCTAATCCGATGTATCTGTCTGCTGAAGGATGGCTGCTATGATGGCGTTTGACATCTGCTCCTCTGTGTGTGTGTGGGGGGGGGGGGCTGCCTGTGGCCGCCGCCCCCACAGAGGAGCGCTTTGCTCCTCCTAAAACCAGTTAGACCTGACGCCCCCGCCATACACACACTCCCCAGCCTTCAGAACACTGATGTCACTCCTTTGGCCCTCCCCTGCAAGACTTCACCTAAAAGTGAAGCAAGTGGGCGGAGAAGGGGCGTAGTGGGAGGGGACAGGAGATTGGCACCTTTTTAGGATTAGTAATATTCTGCTGTGTAATCCCAGACTGAAAGGGGAGGAACAGATGAAAGATTTGCAGCGAGCGAGTGAGCCCACCTCTGAACAACTCTCAGAGGAGGGGGAGGAGGAGGGTGGACACATTTTTCTCCTTAATGTGAAATGCTTCTTTTGTCCGGTGCCTTGTCAAACATTTAGTCTCTTTCTTTTGTAGCAGGGAGTCGTTCTTTGTGCGCTCGGCCTTTAAACGGCACGAGGACAGAGAGCTGTCACTGGTGGCGTTGACTCGGACCTGCACACACATGACTCGGACCTGCACACACATGACTCGGACCTGCACACACTGACTCGGACCTGCACACATGACTCGGACCTGCACACACATGACTCGGACCTGCACACACGACTCGGACCTGTGCACACATGACTCGGACCTGCACACACGACTTGGACCTGCACACACATGACTCAGACCTGTGCACACACATGACTCGGACCTGCACACACGACTTGGACCTGCACACACGACTCGGACCTGCACACACGACTTGGACCTGTGCACACATGACTCGGACCTGCACACACGACTCGGACCTGCACACACGACTTGGACCTGCACACACGACTTGGACCTGCACACACGACTTGGACCTGCACACACACTCCCGCTCTTAAACGCTCCTGGTTAACGGCTCGGAGAAGCGTCTGCAAAATGAAACTTCTCCAGACTCGACCTCAATCCACCAATCAGAATCCATCCATCCATCCATTTTCTGTAGCCGCTTATTCCTCCACAGAGGGTCGCGGGGCAGCTGGTGCCTATCTCCAGCGGTCAAGGGGCGAGAGGCGGGGGACACCCTGGACGGGTCGCCAGTCCATCGCAGGGCCACACAGAGACGAACGAGACAAACAACCACACACCCACTCACACCTAAGGACAATTTACCAGCCCAATTAGCCTGACAGTCATGTCTTTGGACTGTGGGAGGAAACCGGAGTACCCGGAGAAAACCCACGCATGCACGGGGAGAACATGCAAACTCCACGCAGAGAGGCCGCAGAGCCGGGACGCGAACCCACGACCTCCTTGCTGCGAGGCAACAGTGCTAACCAGCTGCGCCACCATGCAGCCCCAATCAGAATCCATTTAGGTTTATTTTTGCAGCTAGCAAGCTTAGCATCCCCCTCATTTGTGTTTGCAGAAACTATGGCAACAAATGAGACCCCCCCACCTTTCCACCCCACTGCTGCCCCCCCCCCCTTCCCGCCTGTGCTCACTGCGCGGCCCCTGGTGCACCAGCTGCTGCGTCGTGTAGCGGCAAATAGTCATCAAAATGCCATCTTCACAGGCCTTCTCCACCTCGGCTGCCACAGGCACAACCTGGTTTGCCAGTGTGTTGTGTGTGTGTGTGTGTGTGTGTGTGTGTGTGTGTGTGTATGGGGGGTCATCCCATTGGAGGTGGAGATGTGCCATAATTGAGCTCAGTTAGATGTTGGCGAGAGTCAAGGCACGATGTTGTAAATAGGATCTGCTTCCCCAGCTGATTCAAGACATCAGGCTAAGTTGTGTGTTTGTCTGCAGGGCTGTGTGTGTGTGTGTGTGTGTGTGTGTGTGTGTGTGTGTGTGTGTGTGTGTGTGTGTGTGTGTGTGTGTGTGTGTGGCACAGTTTAATGCTAGCAGCTGGGTGCCTACAGTACCTGCCTGCTGCTGCACGGTTACTCTCTAACACACTCCTCTCTCTTCTCTTCCTGTCTCCTGTGTCGGTGGAGGAGGAGATGCTGGGGACCGATAGCAGCCCAGTGCCACTTCCTGGTCTCTCCGATAAGCTCTGTGTGCTGCAGATGGCTATCATTTAAAGGGTCCACACACAGTTTGATGCACAGAGAATCTGAGTCTTCCTACCTGTTGACAAACCTGAGCTCAGCCCTCCTGCTGGCTCCACAGTGGAAGCAGAGGCACTGGTTATCTGCTTGATTTCACTTAGTGCGTATGCATGTGTGTGTGACAGAACAGTGGGGAGGTGTGTGTGTGTGTGTGTGTGTTGTTCCTCCTCACACACAGGCAGGGCCCCCTGTGAGAGGTAGAGTGATGTATTGAGGGAGAGGGCTGATTAATGAGGAGCGTTTATTAGAACATCTGTGTCAAAGATGGCGGAGTGAGAGAGAGGGATCTGCAGGCCTCTGCTTTGCTGCCTGGAGCCGCGTTAGCCCAGATATACTGTAAATAAAACATGGCAGGCTGGAGGGAGGGAGAGCCTTCTCCCCGACTGAAGGAAAAACACTTTCCAGGTGGATCTTTGAGTCGGGAGTTGGCTACTAAAACCAGAGTAAAGTGGAATGTGAGGTTTGCTGCCAAACCCACCAATTATCATCCAAATCTGCACTTTTTTACTACGACAATAAATCAGGATGGTTATGGTTCAGACCTCATGAGGAAGAGACAAATGGATATTTTAGGACCCCAGTAGGTGAAACTTGTACTTAGTAACAATACTGCTTAAGTCCAAAAGGAGGAACTGCCTCATGCATAAATGCATGAGGCGTTAAAAAGCTAATTCTGACTTCCTAACCCCAACCTGAACTCCACTGGGGGTTTTATTGAATGAAGGCTTTTCTATATTTCTACGTATAAAGAGTGCTTTGTTAGACGGGACTGGTCTTCCCCCGCCCTGCCCTGTGTGTTATCGTGACGGGATGATGCACCACAACATGCTCGGCACACATTCATACCCAGCTGCAGTCAGCAGTGTGACTCTCCTCAGCTGTGTAATAAAAATCAAACAACCATCAGCTGAATGTCTGCGTTCCTCCTGATGGAACGGACTTTATTCATCTTCTGGTGATTTCTGTTGTAAATGAATCAAATGTTTTTCTGTCACCTAACTAGAGCTCATGATCAACTGTTAGTTTTTGTTTTTTAGTCCCTTTTAGGTCCTTCTCTCGACCTCATTCAAAAAACAAGCCAAAAAAATCAATAAATGGATGAACTTTAAAGGGAGAAGAGGGAAGATTTGAAAAACGAACCTCCTGAGCGCCGCGCCTGGCGCTGTGAATAACTACAGCCTTGAACGGGAGCGCGCACAAACTTCTCACCTATCTCATAAGGATTCAACCAAAGGCAGCCGGAGGCATGATTCCATAAATAAAAATACATTTTATTAATACAAAGGAAATATGGTAAAACAATGCCCCGCGACACACACACACACACACACACACACACACACACACACACAGAGACCGTAGGAGCCGAGCTAACAGAGCTAATCTCGCTAGCTGCTATGTTCCAGTCCTTCCCAGCTGACCGTATCGCTAACAGCTTTAATCAGTCGGTGTTCTCTGACTCCCGGAGGTGAGTTTGAGAACCCTAGGGTGATAGAATCATGTCCCGCCGCCTCTATCACCCTAGATTTCTCAAGTTCACATCACGGAGTGGAGCTCCGGAGCACCTGGAGGAGCGTGCGCTGCACACCCGCCTTAGATGCACTGTAAGCGGACTGAGGTCCAGGAAACAGTCGGGGATTTGAGGCCTATCGTCCAGAGACCCATAAACATGGACAGATCGCTGTGCGGTCGCCTATAACAGCACCTTTAGCTCTGAGGAACCCTATAATCCATCAGAGAGGTTTTCAGCTCCAGAAACAAGATAACACCAGTTTGATGAGAAAAACCACAGATTAGACGAAGGAAGTCCGCCATCGACCAGCAACACAACACAACGGTGCAATGCTGCCACCTACTGGATATACATGTATTATTACTGTTTTAGCTTCCAGAACGCGCAGCAGCGTCAGTTGACGTCACATCCGTAGGACAGCGCGGGAAATTCGTTCCTGAATTGCAGAACGTTTTACAGCTCACAGCCTGTTCTAGATGATGGAATGATACATGGTGGACTCATTCTGTTTGATTTAAAATGCTTCATCACTTAAAACTGAGCATGCAGGATTATTTTTATTTAAAATCTTCCCCCTTGTCCCTTTAAGGTTAGCTAGTTCACAAAGCCTCTGAAATCATTTTCTGAAAATGTCCCTACTTCATCGTACAACCGTTCTAAAGATCTTCTGCTGATCGAGTCTCAGAAGACGGATCCTCTGACTCTTCACCTTATTTCACTTGGTTTTCTATAAACCAGCTGACGTCTGTGTCAGATTTACTTTAACTTCCCTTCTAATGATTTGAGCTTCGTCTTTTTCCCCACACACAGTAGTCCTCTGGAGCTCAGTCCAGACTGCCCGTCCTTATCTAGGAAAGCAGAACCCCATCCTACATGTGTGGTTGGGTTCTGCAGGTTCTACGGGGTCTGGTTGGAACGTTAAGTTGACAGAATGATAACGAGGACGGTTGAGGAAGAGTTTGCAGTAATGGGGCCAAATAGAAATCGTATTCAGGTCAAATCAGAGAAGACTGTTGTGTTTGATAGTGGACTGAGTAGGGCTGCCACTGCGTGATGGACTTAAGTCGGCTGACCTTTCTGACGACACGGCTGTCACCTTTTACCCTCAGTTTGTGCAGAAAACCTGGAGAACCAGAACTTCCTGAAACGTTTGGTTTGTGCTCGTTCTGCAGAAGGTTCCCTTAGCTTCCCCCAAACGCATTTATTATAGAGAATGATAAAGATGGCATACCTATAATTTGAAAACAGATGGTTTGGTTCTTTTGAATATTTATAACAATCAAAAACAATTCTTCCTGCACCAACCGGAGTATTCACCCGGAGGCTGGCAAGGTGTTAAAACATTCATTTGAATGAAACTGGATGGGAATTAAAAACAAGAAGCAGCTCTTTGTTTTTGTCAGGTGAAGGAAGCGGTGCGAGGGCAGAGAGCCAACTGTAGGGGGACAGGCGGGAGCAGACCCACATGCTCTCTGTGGACCCGATCTGATAAGATGTTGCTTCTAACAGATTGCACAAACAAGGAGCTGAAAACAAAAAAGAGTTTTTACTGCCCACCTCAGCAGCTCTTCTTTCCTTTATTTCCTAAATATCTTTTTCATCAATGTTGAGGTCAGTTGACGATCTAAAGTCCCCGCTCTGACAGCAACCAAACTCTGGCATTTGATAAACAACAGAACAGCTGTTTGATGTTCTTCCAGTCTAAACCCCCTAAACTGCTGCATGTTTCCAGTCCTGGGTCCGACCTTATCGCTGTATTTCATTCGTTTTGACGAGCTTTCCAGTGTTGCTGCATGTTTCACAAGCTTTAATATTACATGTGTATTTTCCACAATCTAAAGTCCCCCTCTCTCTCAATCAATCTCTCTCTTTCAGAGTATGATTTCCTCCATTGTGAACAGCACTTACTATGCAAATGTGTCGGCGGCAAAGTGTCAGGAATTTGGGCGCTGGTATAAACATTTCAAGAAGACAAAAGATATGATGGGTAAGCAAAACGGAGGGGCGCAAAGTATGGCGCTCACACTTTCTGTCTCTGCATGCACACACACACACACACACACACACACACACACACACACACACACACACACACACACACACACACACACACACACACACACACACACACACACACACACACACACACACACACACACACAATATGTCCCCTATCCAAATGACTCTTTGTCTTCCTGCTGTTGCAGAAATACATTTTTATCTTGTTATCTAATAATTCCTGATGACTGGGTGCACGTTGAACCAGCGTTATCTTTAAATGATCCATTACTGCCTTAACGAGCGCTAATGCCCGATCCAAACAGGCCTCTGAATGTTTCGTTTAGTTTCCTCTGAGCAGAGATGAACTGTCCACTGCCTGCCTTCACCTAAATTAGATTTTCTTATCTTCCTTCCACCAATGCAGTGCTTTATGCAATCTCCAAAAATGCTCTTTGACCCTCCAGGAAATGGGGTTCTAGAGCTCCAGTAGCATCAGGCTGGAGATGACACGGTGATATGTTTAAAACAGAGCAGCGCTGTTAGTTTGAGCATCTTTTCTCTTCCTCACAGCGATGACAGATGAGATATCAAAATGTTTTCACATCCTAAATGCACACGGGGTGTTGTGATCCTATTTTATCTGATCCCCCCCCCTTTAAAGTGACAACACACACTGGGTGCATTATTTACTTCAGACCTGCTGCTCTTGTGTTTTCTCTAACACACTCCCACACGTTTTCTGTCACACTCGTTCTCTATCTGATTCTCTGCTCCTTAAAGTGGAAACGCTGCAGCTGCCAGTCTGGCCTTTAGTGATGCTCAGGTTTTATTCCTGCCTAGTCGGAGTGGGAGAGACGATCTGTAGAAGGCTTTAACCTCGTGTTTCTTTCCTCTTGACTGTGTGTGTGTGTGTGTGTGTGTGTGTGTGTGTGTGTGTGTGTGTGTGTGTGCCTTGCCATCCACCTATGCAGGCATTCGCCAGCCCTCCCAGCTGGAGGGCTACCTGGGGACGTGTGTCCTCCGTGAGAGCCCGCGTGCCAATGCACTAGGTATGTTACATTATGGACACACACACACACACACACACACACACACACACACACACACACACACACACACACACACACACACACACACACACACACACACACACACACACACACACACACACACACACACACACACACACAACACACACACACACACACACACACACACACACACACACACACACACACACACACACACACACACACACACACACACACACACACACACACCGACAACCTGATGTTCACAAATAGATTCATTTTCTGCATCTTTAACACAATTTCAACCAGAATGACCTCATTGACCTGAATATAGGATGACCTCCCCCTCCAAGACCTAAATTCACTTTTTAAAGAAACTTTTTAATGAAATCTTGAGAAAGTCATTTAAATAATATCGTAATTACAGACTGCTTTAGTATTTGACTATAAATCAGGGTTAAAGTTCTCCGACGTGGCGACAGAGTTCAGTCAACTGGAAACAAAGAAGAAAGTTTCATTAAATCTGTGTGTGTGTGTGTGTGTGTGTGTGTGTGTGTGGTGCAAATGAAGATACGTGAAAACAGTGAAGGTCACGGGCATAGATTTAGTGTGGACAGGGGTGACGTGTCAACCAATAACTGATCTAAGGGTAGGGTTAGGAATCGCTGCATCCCCACCAACAATAACCCGTGTCTCTCCAGTCCAGCAGACCCAGGTTCTGTGCCGCTGTGGGCCTGTAACTTTGGGCCGGTCCGGACCGGGACCGGTAGCGATCTGAGCTGCTTCCTGTTGCTGCCGCCTTTACAAAAAGCCTGCGCCCTCTGCTGGTGCGGTCGTGTAATAACCCCACATGACTAGACCCTGACTATAAGACGACCCACATTTCCACATTATTTTAAATAAAAAACTTCGTCTTATATTCAGGACAAAACGGTAATTAAAATATCAGCCAAATGTTCCTAAAATGAATCCTAAACCAGGTTTAATTCAGACTGTTACTGTTTAAGGAGGAGATCTATTTTCATACTCAGCTCTCTGATCGTTATCACTCGACTTCCTTAAACTGAGTTTAACTCAGATCCTAATCTGGGTTCCAAAACCAGCTGAAGTAGAAGTGATATTAAAATGAATAATGGCTGAGTTAGTCATTAAAAGTAGTCAGCTCACCACTTTAAAAATCACATAATACACTCATTTACATGGTTTTAGGTGGTACACTAGAATAGATTAACATATTTTAATTTAAAACAACATTTTGTTCTTTCCTCTGATATCACTTCATTTTCTCTAAAATCCCAGTTTGGTCAAATAAATCTTCAGCACATGCTTTTCTGTAGCTGATCTACAGGACTACATCTACAGGCTCCAGACTCAGGAAGGACTGGTTTTATTGAGCGAAAATTCAGCTTTAGGACAGAGAACAGGATGAAATATCAACAGAAGTCACTGAGATAAAAAAAACCCAAAGCATCAAAAGTCATAAAGTGACTCTAGTGGCAAGGACTGCGTGTGATTTTTAATCTAAATTCTGTGTAATCTCGACATTAACGATGAATAAATTGCATAATGTGAATGTTTTCTATCGACGTAACCACAGTCGTACACGGAGCGGTGATAACATCTAAAGATCTGTTAAGTCACATTTACTCAAACTGTAGCCCCACACGGCCTAACCTCGGATAAACCCTGGTCAGGTGTCTGCCACAGAACCCCCCCCCCCTCGTAACCAGCTGGAATCCGCTCAGACCGCCGCTATACCCTGACTTCCCCTCGCTGTGTTCACCAGGCGTGTTGAGCCTGAGGGCGGGGCCTGAGTACCTGATCAGGTGCTGAGAGGTCATCAGCTGAGGAGGAGTTAGCGGCCGCCAGCGGGGGAGCTGTGGCATCCTCTGACGTGTCCCCCGCTGGTGCAGGGACTCGACACGAGAGTGAGAGTTGGGTCATGTCCCCCCCCCCCCCCCTCAGCCCACATCCCATTCCCATTGTGCGTCTAATCCGGGGCTCCTTTGTGGCAGAGGACTCCGGTTCTGTGGCAGCCTTTTCTCCCAGGGCCTGTCATGCTCCTCTGTCACCCCTTCTCTTTTCAATTTGCATGGAAATGCCTCCATGTGCCTCTGTGTGTGTGTGTGTGTGTGTGTGTGTGTGTGTGTGTGAGCATGCCCCCCAGCACTCTGTGTGAGCAAGCACGCACACACACACACACACACACACACACACACACGAGTGAATAGGCACGCCATACCATCAGAGCCAGGGATTATAAACAGAGATGTGATTATTACCAAGATGTTTTCCTTATTTCCTTTAGTTTCTGTCCCCCCCCCCCCCATCATATGCTCAATAGGCCCGTCTTGGCCGGCGTTTGGTAAAAACCAGGCATCGATTATTGTGGATATTTTAATCTTTCATCTGCTGTAAATTTCAGCTTCATGAAGAAATCCCCCCCCCCCAACACCTATTTCCTACGATGCTTCTCCGTGGGATGTGGGGGCCGCAGCCTGCTTCTGAGGTGTTAATGTTACCATAAACGCTGCCCCCTCACTCATTCGGCACACTGTATGCAAAAATCCTCAGCACAAGTGATCTCCTTAAAGAGAGCTAGCAACCTGAAAACATTCACTTCTCTGTGGGTAGTGCTTTGAATCTGAAATCATTGTTTTCATCCTCTAAGCACATCGTTTAAAGCTGTCTTAAAATATTCCCCAGCAGCCATTATGGAATTAAGGATTCCCAAAGCGAGAGATTCCTCAAAAACCTCAAAAAGTACCACTAAGTAAAAAACCTCAAAAAGCACCAGTAAGTAAAAAAACCTCAAAAAGTACCACTAAGTAAAAACCTCAAAAAGTACCACTAAGTAAAAAACATCAAAAAGCACCACTAAGTAAAAAAACATCAAAAAGCACCACTAAGTAAAAAACATCAAAAAGCACCACTAAGTAAAAAAACCTCAAAAAGTACCACTAAGTAAAAAACATCAAAAAGTACCACTAAGTAAAAAAACATCAAAAAGCACCACTAAGTAAAAAACATCAAAAAGCACCACTAAGTTAAAAACCTCAAAAAGCACCACTAAGTTAAAAACCTCAAAAAGTACCACTAAGTAAAAAAACCTCAAAAAGTACCACTAAGTAAAAAACATCAAAAAGTACCACTAAGTAAAAAACCTCAAAAAGTACCACTAAGTAAAAAACATCAAAAAGCACCACTAAGTAAAAAAACCTCAAAAAGCACCACTAAGCAAAAAACCTCAAAAAGTACCACTAAGTAAAAAAACATCAAAAAGCACCACTAAGTAAAAAACATCAAAAAGCACCACTAAGTAAAAAACATCAAAAAGCACCACTAAGTAAAAAACATCAAAAAGCACCACTAAGTAAAAAACATCAAAAAGCAACACTAAGTAAAAAACATCAAAAAGTACCACTAAGTAAAAACATCAAAAAGTACCACTAAGTAAAAAACATCAAAAAGCACCACTAAGTAAAAAACCTCAAAAAGTACCACTAAGTAAAAAACCTCAAAAAGTACCACTAAGTAAAAAACCTCAAAAAGCACCACTAAGTAAAATAACCTCAAAAAGTACCACTAAGTAAAAAACCTCAAAAAGTACCACTAAGTAAAAACCTCAAAAAGTACCACTAAGTAAAAAACCTCAAAAAGCACCACTAAGTAAAAGAACCTCAAAAAGTACCACTAAGTAAAAAACCTCAAAAAGCACCACTCAGTAAAAAAAACCTCAAAAAGCACCACTAAGTAAAAAACATCAAAAAGCACCACTAAGTAAAAAACCTCAAAAAGTACCACTAAGTAAAAAACATCAAAAAGTACCACTAAGTAAAAAACATCAAAAAGTACCACTAAGTAAAAACATCAAAAAGCACCACTAAGTAAAAACCTCAAAAAGTACCACTAAGTAAAAAAACCTCAAAAAGCACCACTAAGTAAAAAACCTCAAAAAGCACCACTAAGTAAAAAAAAAAAACCTCAAAAAGCACCACTAAGTAAAAAACCTCAAAAAGCACCACTAAGTAAAAAACCTCAAAAAGTACCACTAAGTAAAAAACCTCAAAAAGTACCACTAATTTAAAAAACCTCAAAAAGCACCACAAAGTAAAAAAACCTCAAAAAGCACCACTAAGTAAAAAACCTCAAAAAGTACCACTAATTAAAAAAAACTCAAAATGCACCACTAAGTAAAAAACCTCAAAAAGCACCACTAAGTAAAAAACCTCAAAAAGCACCACTAAGTAAAAAACCTCAAAAAGTACCACTAAGTAAAAAACCTCAAAAAGCACCACTAAGTAAAAAACCTCAAAAAGCACCACTAAGTAAAAAAACCTCAAAAAGCACCACTAAGTAAAAAACCTCAAAAAGCACCACTAAGTAAAAAAACCTCAAAAAGTACCACTAAGTAAAAAACCTCAAAAAGCACCAGTCTGTTAAAAAACCCTCAAAAAGTACCACTAAGTAAAAAAACTCTAAAAGTACCACTAAGTAAAAAACCTCAAAAAGTACCACTAAGTAAAAAAACATCAAAAAGCACCACTAAGTAAAAAAACCTCAAAAAGTACCACTAAGTAAAAAACCTCAAAAAGCACCACTAAGTAAAAATCCTCAAAAACCATCACTAAGTAAAAAACCTCAAAAAGTACCACTAAGTAAAAAACCTCAAAAAGCACCACTAAGTAAAAAACCTCAAAAAGTACCACTAAGTAAAAAACCTCAAAAAGCACCACTAAGTAAAAAAACCTCAAAAAGTACCACTAAGTAAAAACCTCAAAAAGTACCACTAAGTAAAAAACATCAAAAAGCACCACTAAGTTAAAAAACATCAAAAAGCACCACTAAGTAAAAAACATCAAAAAGCACCACTAAGTAAAAAACATCAAAAAGCACCACTAAGTAAAACACATCAAAAAGCATCACTAAGTAAAAAAACCTCAAAAAGTACCACTAAGTAAAAAACCTCAAAAAGTACCACTAAGTAAAAACATCAAAAAGCATCACTAAGTAAAAAAAACCTCAAAAAGTACCACTAAGTAAAAAAACCTCAAAAAGCACCACTAAGTAAAAAACATCAAAAAGCACCACTAAGTAAAAAACCTCAAAAAGTACCACTAAGTAAAAAAACATCAAAAAGCACCACTAAGTAAAAAAACCTCAAAAAGCACCACTAAGTAAAAAACCTCAAAAAGTACCACTAAGTAAAAAAACATCAAAAAGCACCACTAAGTAAAAAACATAAAAAGCACCACTAAGTAAAAAACATCAAAAAGCACCACTAAGTAAAAAACCTCAAAAAGTACCACTAAGTAAAAAACCTCAAAAAGTACCACTAAGTAAAAAACCTCAAAAAGTACCACTAACGGCACGGTATCTGTTACATTACATCTAAACAAGGTGTGTGTGTGTGTGTGTGTGTGTGTGTGTTTCCGTCACATGAACTCACAACGTCCCATCGCTCAGCAGTGTTCCTATTCAGAGACATGAACCCAACACACACACACACACACACACACACACACACACACACACACACACACACACACACACACACACACACACACACACACTCACTCTTCTGTCTGGGTTTGATTTTTCACAGACTCTGAACTTATTTCTGGAGAACACATTTATGATTGATTGTCAAACAGCTGATCGATCAGCTGTGGTGAACTAGTCAGACCTTTAACAGGAAACGTTTCTTAGTCGTTTGGTTTTGGAGCTGCATTTATTACAGAACTGTTTCCCGTTTGATCAAACGAAAGTAAAGTGCTGAAGTCTCAGGTTGATCCAGTTGTGTTTTGTTTATGTGAAGAGCGAGAAGCTGCTGTCCTTTTCCTCCAGTCTTCCTCATGCAGACTTTCCTTCCTTTCTTTGCTCTTCCTCTCAGATCTGGACGGGCTGTCTGACCTTTCCCCTCCCGGCTCCAATCACAACCACCTTGGTTTCTCCCAGCAGCAGCCGATTCCAGGCAGCACAGCGGAGCAGACTCCTTCCTCTCCGGTGCCTCCTCTGCCTCACGCTCCACCACACAGTGGTCAGAGTGGTGGCCGGCAGCCCCAGCTCCCCGGCCTGCACCATCCAGGCTTGGTTTCCACCCCCATCAGCCCCCAGCTGGTCAACCAGCAGCTCGTGATGGCGCAGATCCTCAACCAGCAGTATGCAGTGAATCGGCTGCTGGCGCAGCAGTCCCTGTCCCAGCAGTACCTCAACCACCCGCCGGTCAACCGCAGCTCCCACACCAAGCCCCTGGAGCCTCAGGTGGCCTCCAACACCGAGGTCTCCTCGGAGATCTACCAGTGGGTCCGGGACGAGCTGAAACGGGCCGGCATCTCGCAGGCCGTCTTCGCCCGGGTGGCCTTCAACAGGACCCAGGTGAGGACAGACCCCCCCCTTCAGACCAGTTAGACGATCACTCCGTCAGTCAGATTCAAATGATTTCATTTTGTACTTTAACACATTCTGCAGTTCCTTCAGAGGAAAATGTAGCTGCAACATTTACGGTTTCACTGAATATTTCATAACGTGGTGCTGGTTCTGACCCAGATAGTCACCAGTTTACAGAAACACAAGCAGCTGATTCCTGCAAAACATCCGTTTATGGAAACGACTTCGTCCTTACTGTGAAGGTTTCAGGTTCTCTCATCGGTCTGGTTACCAGTCCCAGAATCCTGGTCTTCACTCCAGGAGGGTCTAGAACCGTCCCCCTCAGTGCAGGAGGGTCTAGAACTGTCCCCCTCAGTGCAGGAGGGTCTAGAACCGTCCCCCTCAGTGCAGGAGGGTCTAGAACCGTCCCCCTCAGTGCAGGAGGGTCTAGAACCGTCCCCCTCAGTGCAGGAGGGTCTAGAACCGTCCCCCTCAGTGCATGAGGGTCTAGAACCGTCCCCCTTAGTGCAGGAGGGTCTAGAACCGTCCCCCTCAGTGCAGGAGGGTCTAGAACCGTCCCCCTCAGTGCATGAGGGTCTAGAACCGTCCCCCTCAGTGCATGAGGGTCTAGAACCGTCCCCCTCAGTGCAGGAGGGTCTAGAACCGTCCCCCTCAGTGCAGGAGGGTCTAGAACCGTCCCCCTCAGTGCAGGAGGGTACGCACACACACACGCGCGCGCGCACACACACACACACACAGCTTCTCTAAGGATGTCTCTTTGAAATGAGCTGTGTACGGTTCCTGTAATCACTCTTTTACGTACTGAGACGTTAACCAGTTTACTGCTGGGAACAAAGTGAGCAGCAGGAAGTCCTTTAGCCTCTGTCGGCTCAGACTTCCACTCTGCTGTCAGATTGCTCTTTTTAGGATCAAACTGGAACCAGTGTGATGTGTGTGTTCTCTGAACCGACCCACTGTCCTACCAGTCTGACACATGGAGGCTCCTGTTGGCTACTCTGAGTTCATTACAGAATGTCTTTGATGGATAGGTCGTTTTGAATTGTGTTTTTGTGTAAAAGTTATAAATTATTTGTATCGTATCCATTGCTGATTGCTTCCTGAAGGGCCTCAGTTCAGAGAAATGCAGTCCATGTTCCTTTAGGGCTGATGAGCTAGCAGCTAGTCGTTGTTTACAGACACTACTGATGACTTTCTGGGGTCGAGCCTGCAGGAACTCCTTGATCCAACCTGACTGTGACGCAGAGCTGATGGAGGGGGAGAGGCTCGCTCCAGCTGCTGGAAAATGTAGGAGATTGTTTTTAGGAAAACATCAACCAGCGCTCAGACTAGCCTCTAAAGCTGCTCTAGTTAGCCTTCTAACCAGCTAGGTGTCGCTAGCTAACACGTCTCAGAGCTCTCACCCCTCCCATCAGGTATAATCCTTAGGCCACGCCTCCCCCAGACATGGGACCACTCATTACCACGGTAACAATACAGAGCTAAACACCAGCTGTTGAAGCGCTATGCTAACGTTCCCCCAGGTTTCTCCTCTTTCTACGTCCAAACGTTTTTAGCTTCCTGCAGCTGAAAAGCTGTTTTTCTTTTTGGTATTTTCTCCTAAAACTGAAGCGCTAACAGCTGTTTCTGTCCTTCTCTCACTTCCTGGATGTTCTGCTGAAAAATGCTCCAGCAGCATTAATGGAGGATCCAAGCAGAGAGGAAGTGAGGCGCTTCAGGAGACAGACAGCCGGATTGTCCAATAGCTGCTTTAGTCTGAAGCGTCTGATTGGCTGAGGTTTTAGAGAACAGCGGGACAACCTTATTGTTTTTTTTATCACCACATTATATTACTAGCTATTCCATGTTAGAACGTTGTTAAGAGGCATGAGAACATGTTTTAGGCTCCGTTGTTGACCAGACTCTCTAGCACCTTTAGCTGGAGGTCATTTAGGACTAGGTCTACAGGTCAGATGGACATTATCACCAGAAGAACAGCAGCTCTGGTCTAATGGACTCTACAGCTCCAGTTTCTAGTCAGGACTAGGCTAGTCGACTAGACCGTCAGTTCTGCTCTGCAGACTTTAGCCTGACCCTAATCTATCCACATATGTAGTACGGCTAAAGTCAGACAGCTCTGACCCCAAACATATGGACTGTCTCCGTCTCTGAGCGACTTGGGTTTAGTTCTTGTCTCCTGTCAGGACTCGGGGTTCAGACTTTACTACGATGAAGAAGAAACTATCTCTGAGATCTGGTGATTTGCTGCGCTAAAGCTAAATTGAATAGATAATGTTGGTATTGGGGCGTGACAACAACCTTTATCACTCATGCGCTTTGATGCTGGTTTTTATGAAAAAGGAACAAAAACAGATAATAATCTATCAGATGTAGAAGCACAGCGCCCCTCCGTTAAGACGTTAGAGCGTCACACGGCTGCGTTCGCCGTGTTTCTGTAGCATCAGGGAGCTCCTATCTGTGGCTCAGATGAGGAATTAGCCCTGGTGTGCAGTTGGAGAGCGCGCCTTTAGAGGATTATTTATTAGGTTTGTGTCTTTTCCAGAAGCCTGTGTTCATAAACGGAGGGGGAGGTGCACCATGTCGTGACATGAAGGCTGTTTTTTTTTTATTGGGAGGAAACTGATCGAGCAGAGATAGACCGTCTGGGTTGATAACAAAACCGTCATCACATAAAGGCTTCTTCTGTAGAAACACAGCGTTTTGTCCACATCCTCAGACGTCCCCACTCACGTTAATCCAACAGGACTTAAAACAGTAAATGGAATAAATCACAAGTGTGTTTTCACCATCACCTTGTTATATTACCAAATCATACCTATTGATGGTGAGAGAAGCGCGCAGTGTGTGGCCGCGAGCCGATGAAAGGCCCAATCACACGTCTCTGATAATGGAGTCATCGCTGTCTCATAATCACGCTATTGAAACGTAAACACAGGAGACACTGATTGCCCGCTGAACAAGGCAACTTCTCTCCAGCAAAAGCTGCACTTTCATCCAAAAGCAGGCGAAAAATAATTAGGCAAAAACATGAAACATTACTTCCAACCAAATATGATTCAATGTGAGAAAACAGACTTTATCATGAAGAGTTTTTATCCTAACCGGTCTGAGAATCGACTTTAAGATGAAAACAAGCAGAGAGAGGAAGCTGCTGATCCCTCGTCTACACTAAGCCCCACTCAGTTCTCTTCTCCTAAAAACCTCACCGTCTCTGCTGCTCTTCTTCTTCACTTCCTGTGTAAACGTTTGGTTTCACCTCGCAGGGCTTGCTGTCTGAGATTCTTCGTAAGGAGGAAGACCCTAAGACGGCGTCCCAGTCGCTGCTGGTAAACCTGCGGGCCATGCAGAACTTCCTGCAGCTTCCAGAGGCCGAGCGTGACCGCATTTATCAGGAGGAGAGGGAGCGGAGCCTCACGGCCGCCTCGGCCATGGGCTCCGCTCCGCTCATCAGCACGCCGCCCAGTCGGCCCGTACAGGTACCACCGTCCAACCGGCGCTTCCTGCCTGCAGACGCTCAAACACACAACATGTCTGATGCACCTCAACAGAGAAACCAGGAAAGCTCCACAGAGAAAGGATTCCATCAGTCTGCATTTCTGATAAAAGGGATCGCTAATGCTAATGCTAATGCTAATCCTAAAAGAAAAATCCTAATATATATAATATATATGTCCACTCCATCTACTAAAGGTACCGGTTATGAATGCTGCCCAGAACCAATCAGGTATAGCTCCATTTAGAAGCTTGAATGAATAATAACTCCTCCTTCTGACCGTCCAATCAGGGAACTCCATCATTAGACCAACATTCTCACAGCTGCTGACATCAAAAGTTGTTGCAAATGTAAAAGTTTGAAATGTTTTAACTTTAGGTCAGTTAGTTGTCTCCATGGAGACGCTGCGTCATGTCCTTGCTCCGTTCAGCGGAGGCTTACAGCTGTTCTTTGTCATAAAGTAGTCCCCAGTCTAAAACAGTCCCTGTACTTCCTTCGTGTTACTTTTGATTTTCACTTCCAGTCGATCTGTTTACTGAGGTCACTAGGCAGAACTAGTATCACTAGTATCACTACTGAGTGAGTTTAAGGACTTTTTCTCACAATGCTAGTTGTTACCATTCACTTACAGTGTTTTATGCTAAGCTAACGCTAAAGGAGTCCTGCTGGGTCAGGATAACAGCTGACTGGTGACTAATGGTTTTTACCCACTGATCTAACTCTGAGGGATATGGAAACAGACAAAAACCACTTTCTGGTGGAGCGTCCCTTTAAGCACTCAGAAACCTAGGAGGGTGTAGGACAGGAGGGTGTAGGACAGGAGGGTTTAGGACAGGAGGGACAGGAGGGTTTAGGACAGGAGGGACAGGAGGGTGTAGGACAGGAGGGTGTAGGACAGGAGGGTTTAGGACAGGAGGGTGTAGGACAGGAGGGTGTAGGACAGGAGGGACAGGAGGGTTTAGGACAGGAGGGACAGGAGGGTGTAGGACAGGAGGGTTTAGGACAGGAGGGTTAGGACAGGAGGGACAGGAGGGTGTAGGACAGGAGGGTTTAGGACAGGAGGGTGTAGGACAGGAGGGTGTAGGACAGGAGGGACAGGAGGGTGTAGGACAGGAGGGTGTAGGACAGGAGGGACAGGAGGGTGTAGGACAGGAGGGTGTAGGACAGGAGGGACAGGAGGGTGTAGGACAGGAGGGTTTAGGACAGGAGGGACAGGAGGGTGTAGGACAGGAGGGTTTAGGACAGGAGGGTGTAGGACAGGAGGGACAGGAGGGTGTAGGACAGGAGGACTCTCAGCGCTCTGTTGAAGCAGCAGTTTGAGGGAAACAATGGCTGACCCATTTTCCAGAAGTGAAGGCGTCCTTTAAGCGTTGTGAGGGACGGGTCTGTGTCCTCAGCACACAGAACCAGAACCGTCCCTCATTAATCTTGGGGCAGCACTAGCTCAGTAGGGAGAGTGTCCGGTCTGGTAACCGGAGGGTCACCGGTTCGATCCCCAGCTCTGGCTGGGTCAGATTGTCGTTGTGTCCTTGGAGACACTTCACCCACCTTACTGTGTGACTGTGAGTGTGACTGTGTGTGAATGTTGGTGGTGGTCAGAAGGGCCGATGGTCAGAATGGCAGCCTCTCTTCTGTCAGTCTGCCCCAGGGCAGCTGTGGCTACAGACATCTGTCGTAGTTTACCACCACCGGTGAGAATGACTGTGTGAATGAATGATGCAACTCTGTAAAGCGTCTCTGAGTGACCTGAAAAGCGCTATATAAAACTGATGCATCATTATTATTAATCAGGTCCATGTTGTCTCCTCCCACTAGACTAGACGCTGCTCCTGTTGCTCAGACGATGTTTCCATAGATCTAATAACAGCATATGTTCAGTAATCTGTTCCTTTAAACTTCAGATGTTTTCCTTCTTGAGGGCGTTCACCTGCAGTCAGTGATGAGGAACGCTATGCAGGACAGCTGTGGGGGGGGCGCGTGGCTCTGTTTGTCTTTGTGGTATTATCATAGACCAGATCAGACTCCACAACCTCCTGACCTGACTCGTTACCTGGAGGTTCCTGTTTGGTTAGTTCGACTGTACAAACAGCTCTACACTGCTGCTCTACAGGCGCCACCCAGAGACAGCAAATACTTCCTTTTATCAGTTATCTGGTCCGCTTAGTCAACGCTCCACATCATACTTCCTGTATGTAAATGAGCGTCAGCGCCGTCCCCGCCCTCACCACTCAGGTGGGTCAGTTCTTTGTGCTAATTTTGACCTTTTAGCGTGCATTAGGCAGCACTAACAGCCTCCCGTCTCCAAAAAGTAGAGCTCACTCTGCGATGAAAGATCAAACATCGTTTAGTCAGCGCCTCGTTCAGATCTCGGCATTCCGCAGCACGACTCTGGACCCTCTCTGAGAACCAGTGTCCTTTATGGAAGAGGTATGTGGCAACTTTCTACCACTTAAGCCCATTTGAAGTGCGGTCAGCTGCATCTGGGAGGTGAGAGGGGCAGACAAAGGCGTCCTCTGTCCTGTCCTCAGTGAATATTTGGCTTTTATTCAGGCGCAGGTCCACCCGTCTCCAACACCAAGCCTCCCCCATGAAAGTCAGACAGAAGCAGGAGTTCTCAGCTCATCTTTACAATCAGACCTTCACTCTGAAAGGAGTCAAACCGTCTCTGCTAATCCTGGCTGTTAGTGCTGAACAAAGCTTTGGCTTTGGACCGAAGACTAAACTCATCAGGTGCTCACAGAGAGGATCTAACAAAGCCTTCGCTGCAACCCGCTCTCATGGCTGTAGAAACTGAAATAGATCTGCAGGTTTCCAGTCAGACGCTGACACACAGAGTTCAAAGCCTCAGGTTTGTGATTTTGATTTAGACCTCACTCAGAAAGCTGTTGACACACGAGGAGAATGGCTGGAGGCCTCGTATACCTCACCATGTGACTTCAGCGCTCTCAGGTTTGTCATAGAGACCTTTTTCTTCACCAGGCGCTTCTCACAAACAAGCACAGACACACGTTAGCACGCTCCACACACCTGGCCATCTGCCAGCCTCTCCTATGGAGCAATGCGGTGTGAATTTACGCACATAAATCAGCCAAGGTGGTAATTGAGCCAGAGACAGAGGAGGCTTTTTATTGGCCTCATAAAAACAGATGCAGAGGTATGTTTCTCTCATGTGTGCTGATGGGCCGGCGCAGCTCCCCACAGCCAGTTACTGCAAGTCCCGGCCTCGACAATCAGTTTGACGCAGAGTCGCCGACCGCGCTCAGACCGACGGGCCTGTGTCGACTGTCGTCAAAGAATTCCAGTTTCACCACCACCGTCAGGATTCTGGGATGTCGTGAGCACACGAGGCTCATATCAGGCGTCTAGACAAACACATCTATATATACGTTCCTTGATTTGGTAGCTGTTGGTGTTATTATGGTTTATTTGAATGCCATTTAGCTGCACTCATCTCAAACCCTTTGAAAACGCCTGGTATGGAATGATTCATATGCTAATGCTTCTTGGTAATGCTTTTATTAGGATGCTTGTTACCTTGTCAAAGGATTTTTGTCAAGATGCAACAAGCCGCTGATTAAAAATGATTTGATTTCACTTGACTTGCATTTGCTTTTTAATCACCAGCTTGACATAAGAATAATAACATTTCATACAACACATCCAAGTGTTTTTGAGCAAAGTAACACTCCAGTTTCTGTGTGTGGGTGTAATCTACACTGCAGTGTGTGTGTGTGTGTGTGTGTGTGACAGATTCCCTTTCTTTAGCTTCACATGAGCCTGAACAAACCGCGTTGTGTGTTTCAGCCTCGGAGAGAAGACTGTAACAGCGTCAGGCCCGAGGACTGGAATCCCAGAATCCCTGTGGGCATTTCCCCTGTGAGCAAACCGCCTCACACACTCACCTGTCCAACATCGCTAAAGTCAACACAACTACAGTCAGATGACACACAGCTGGTCTCTGTGCTGATTGGCTGACGGACTTTAGGGACTGATGTCATCTTCTGCACATTTTGATTTATTGAGCATCAGAAGAGTTAAAACAACACGAGCTTTAAAGATCATTTTAAACAAATCTGAACACAAAATCAACTTTTCTAACTTGCGTTACATTTTTGCTGATTTGGTCGTTTCCCCTCCTTTAAAGGTCAAACCGTCACCTCTACCGAGTGAGTGGAACGGCAAGACGGAAAACTGCATCCTCAACATCAACGCCACCATTTATGATGAGATCCAGCAGGAGATGAAGAGGGCCAAGGTGTCCCAGGCCATGTTCGCCAAGGTGGCTGCCTCCAAGAGCCAGGTACCAGAACACGAGCCCCGTTTAGAACCGAGTCCCTTAACCCAACCTAAACTAAACTTAAAGTAACAGCTCGTAGAGTTTCAGCGTGGACACGGTGAACTGTGGCCTTCTGGGTGACCTCACTGGTTTCTGTTACTTTCTGTCCTTTAAAAGTACATCAGAAATATTAATGTTAGCGGTCCAGAGTCTCTCTGATTCATCACCGGGTTCCAAACCTGCACAGGTCATTTTACAGATCTGAAGACCTGGTAGACTGTTTGTGTCCAAACACGCTGATCCTTGGCCTCAGTTTACGTGGTACGGACGTTGACTGATCACATGATCGACACGGCGGTGATACAGTCCGGTTACAGACTCATAAAAGTATCCAAACCGTGAGGTAAAAAGAAAGCAGTTAGAGCACGGCGGCGGTGAGTCATCAGCATAATGTCTACTTTATTGTGGGTTTGGAGTTTAGCGTCTGACACTGTTTCAACACCAAACAAACCTGTTTATATTAGCTTTGTGCAGAACCATGATGAGGGGCCCTGTCATCTTCTCACACAGCTCTCACAACACAACACAAACAGATCCATACCGCCACTTTAACTTTTTATTAAAAGCAATTAAAGCAGCCAGGACTTACTATTAAAGGTTTTCAGGAGTCTGTCGCTGGCAGAGTTGGAAAGATTTCCACAATTGTGCTTGATGAGGAGGATGGGTGGAGAAATAGATCACCAAGGGCGGAATAATCTCAAAATATCTGCAAAGGCTTTATTTTTTTCTTGCTGATTAGGATGATTATACCCCCAGATAGCTTTGTTTTACCAAATTGCAGTTTGATGCACAAACCACTGTTTTTGTTAAAGAGTTCAAAGACTCCTTGGAATGATGGAGAAAGAGAAAAGAGGGAGTGCGAGTCTTCCTAAATGACGGTTTGTCTGGGAACTGGTTTCCACTGTGCCTTCTCCACCTCCCTTCCATCTCTCCGTCTTGCCCCTCTACCTCTGCCTTTCCCCCCCGATTTCTGCCTCTCTTTCACGTTCCATTCATGGCAGGCGGGTGTGAATGTGAATTGAGCTGCAGATAAGAAGTGTGCTAATTATGCCTCTGAAAAGGGGCCTGTGAGAGCACTTATCTCTGGCTCTATCTCGTAATGGGCGCTTCCCGGGCAGCTGGTCTCCCCCCTTACCTCACCAGAGCTACCAGCACCTCCAGACCCATTGCTACTCGAACCCAACAACAGAACCCAGATCCACCCAAACCCAACCAGCTCCAGCCTCACGTTCACTTAGAGACGCTGCATTTTATTATAAAAACACTTTGTTTAGTCGGACGTGATGCCACAGCAGTTTAATTTCCCAGAGTTCACGTCGGTCCGTGTGGAGAAACGCTAGTACAACGGTGGAAAAGTACCGGTACAACAGGATCCAGCTTTTAAACGACAACGTTTAGTGTTTCAGTCTCCTGAATGCATCATAAATAACAGTAAATAAAAGCCATATAATACAGCTCTTATTTACTGTAAACACACAATATGAATATATTTAATATTAATATAAGGAAGGTATAATGAAATTTACTGATTGTGTGATTCGTAGTTCATATTATATATATATATATATATATATATATATATATATATATATATATATATATATATATATATATATATATATATATATACACACATATATATATATATGTGTATATATGTGTACTTATATACACACACACATATATATACAGTATATATATACTGTATATGTGTATATATATATGTATATATACACATATACATATATATCTATATCTATCTATATGTATATAAATATATACATATAGATAGATATAGATATATACACACACATATATATATATGTATATATATCTATATATATATATCTATATACATATAGATATATATATAGATAGATAGATATCTACATATAGATAGATCTATATTCACAGTTAAAACAATCCTAATCAAAGTGAGCTCCTCTCTGATAATCCTCCACAGCTGTTGACTGTGTTTCTACTACAAACTGCTTTTTATTTGATGGGTGAGTTTAGGAGGTGGAGCTGATTTTAAAGCATCTAAAATTCTATATTACTTGCTTTGTTAAAGAAAGAGCTCAAACAAGTGTTTAAATTTACCCAATCGTCTTTCCATTCATGTACAAAAACCAGTATTTTCCTGGAGAATCAGTATCTGCAGCAGTCAGTCATTATCAGCCTGTTTAACCTGCTCTGTGCCGCTCAGGCTGCCAGCTCATCGCTACTCGCTGCCTTGAAAAGAGGCGAGGGTCTCGGTGTGGGCTACGCTTTAAAGGAAAGGATTTGATTTATTTTAGTCAGAGCCGTTAGGTTAGTACTGGGTGAGAGGAAAAGCAGCGTTCGACGTTGTCACCAAAGCTCAGGTCAGGAGATATTTGCAGCCTCGTGAGGTAAACGCTCACCCTCCTGCCAGCAGAGAGCAGCGGGGACGTGGTTGGTGATGAGGGTGGAGGATGGGCTCGACTGGCAGGGTGCCCATATGGGGTCCAGGGAAATAATCGTTGGGGGAGGGTGACGGAGAGGCCTCATCACTGAGGCTGGCACTGTCCTGTCAGCAACGCAGCTCCTAGCATGCTTTAGCAAACACCAAACAGAACCTGTGGTCCGCGTGTGGACGGGAATCTGAGTTCATTTATTTTATTTAAAAAGAAGAACTGATCGAATGGCAGAGAAGCAGCTGTGGATCTGAGAGCAGGAGCCCAGAGTGTTCCTTACACGGTGTGTGTGTGTGTGTGTGTGTGTGTGTGTGTGTGTGTGTGTGTGCACACTGAATCTATATTAATGTGTGTGCTTTTCTTGCATCAGATATAGGTTTATGTGTGTGTGTGTGTTTCTGGAACGCAGCCATCCTGTTCTCTCTCAGGGCTCGTAACCGCAGCAGGCCTCTGCCAGACCTTAACTACCCCCCCCCCCACATATTCAATGTTGCATTTCAATCACTCTTTTACTGCCACATATTCAGAGTAGTAACTGTAGAGCGGTGGATCTAGCCCTCAGCCGTACTACTTGATCAGATGAATGCTGCAGTATTTAGATTTCTGGGTGAATTTACTGGGACTGATATTGAGTTTATTCTCTGATCAGATCTCAGTGGGTATGATCCTCTCCTGTGTGCTTTGAGCTGATCGAATGCTGCGTCTCCATTTAGCTTCAGGAGATGTCAGACTTGGAGAAAACAACTAGGTGCTGCTGGTTGGAATCCAGTGACGCCACTGCCAGGAGTCAGTCCATTTCAGTTTAGCCTGCAGAGGTGCTAGCTACCATCTGAGTAGCTCCATGTCGACATTATGGACTGGCTCAGAGAGGCTGCAGAGCTTTGTTGTCTCCACGTTATCCTGGCAGAGAGGGCAGCTAATAATCAGCTGAGCGATGGGAGGTTAGCCGCAGGGTGGCGCGGAGCGGATCGGGGGCATTCCTTTGACACGACTTTTATGTCTAAACATCCCCGACGCTTCCTGAGAGGAACTGTGCAGTGGGTGGAATCAGAGCCCCTGCTGTCACAAAACAAGCACCCTGGGAGCCCTGCGCACCGCGGAGCTCAAAGCCCTCAATGACCAGAAGAGCACAGATCGCCGTCAACGCCACCAACACCCCTCCTCCCTCCCCATCATCCTCTTCGTCTCTCTAACACTCACTCATTCTCCCCTGGAAGAGGCTACGCTAATTAGCCAGGCTCTAATGAGACAGAATGGCACTGATCTGGTCCGCCGCTGCGCCACCGAAGGGGGGGAGCGGGGGGCTGGTGCAGTAGGGGGGAGAGGAGAGAGCGAGGAGGGAGGTTGGTGTATGCCATCTGTCACCCTGCACCCGCCTGGCACGGCGGTCCCTGGAGTCAGGCGGGTGGAGGGGGGTGTGGGTGAGTGGAGGCGGGTGGAGGCGAGTGGAGGTGGGTGGAGGTGGGTGGAGGTGGGTGGAGGCGGGTGGAGGTGAGTGGAGGCGGGTGGAGGTGGGTGGAGGAGGTGGAGGTGGGTGGAGGCGGGTGGAGGTGAGTGGAGGCGGGTGGAGGCGAGTGGAGGCGGGTGGAGGCGAGTGGAGGCGGGTGGAGGCGAGTGGAGGCGGGTGGAGGCAAGTGGAGGCGGGTGGAGGTGAGTGGAGGCGAGTGGAGGCGGGTGGAGGCGGGTGGAGGTGAGTGGAGGCGGGTGGAGGTGAGTGGAGGCGAGTTGAGGTGGGTGGAGGCGGGTGGAGGTGAGTGGAGGCGGGTGGAGGTGAGTGGAGGCGAGTTGAGGTGGGTGGAGGCGGGTGGAGGTGAGTGGAGGCGGGTGGAGGTGAGTGGAGGCGAGTGGAGGTGGGTGGAGGCGGGTGGAGGGTGGAGGCGGGTGGAGGCGGGTGGAGGCGAGTGGAGGCGGGTGGAGGTGGGTGGAGGCGGGTGGAGGTGAGTGGAGGCGGGTGGAGGTGAGTGGAGGCGAGTTGAGGTGGGTGGAGGTGAGTGGAGGTGAGTGGGGGTGGAGGCGGGTGGAGGCGGGTGGAGGCGGGTGGAGGTGAGTGGAGGCGGGTGGAGGTGAGTGGAGGCGGGTGGAGGTGAGTGGAGGCGGGTGGAGGTGAGTGGAGGCGGGTGGAGGTGAGTGGAGGCGAGTTGAGGTGGGTGGAGGCGGGTG
This sequence comes from Callopanchax toddi, assembly GCA_006937965.1. Lineage (NCBI taxonomy): Eukaryota > Metazoa > Chordata > Actinopteri > Cyprinodontiformes > Nothobranchiidae > Callopanchax > Callopanchax toddi. The sequence continues at coordinate 1,600,441 of SSNR01000071.1, read as the reverse complement.
GAGGTGAGTGGAGGCGGGTGGAGGTGGTAAAGCCGTTTTCCTGACTGTAACACGTGACACACACACACACACACACACACACACACACACACACACACACACACACACACACACACACACACACACACACACACACACACACACACACACACACACACACACACACACTCTGCTGCAGCTTAGCAGGAGGCCAGATGGCTGACCTTTCCCGCCGCGGCTGCTCAGATGTGTGTCTGTTACTGAGAAGCCACTTCACGTCAGCAGCCTCAGACTCGTCTTCGTGTTGGGGTCGGAGCGGTGAGCTGACGGACCGACCAGGCTACGTTTGGGAGGCTGTTCAGTCAGAGCGAGGTTCTGAGAAGTTGGTCTGTCTGTGCTCCTCTCGTCTCTTAAATCCGGCGGCTCCGAGCGAGCAGATCAAAGCCCCGGGGATGAGAAGGGCCGTGACTGTTTATTAATTGATTTATTTATTTATCTCCAGTGCCTGCTTGGTTATTAGGTTGCCATGGGAAACAGGCAAGGCCAGATCGCCTCCATTATTAAAGACACAGTTTCTTGATGTGGAGACCCAGCTGTCTGAATAATTAATTTATCCAGTGAGTTATCTGCAAACGGTGACCCCCCCCCCCCCAGAATGAGCCCTTCCCTCATTGTTTAATGGACACAGGAATTCCCAGCAGCCGGCGTTTAGTGAAACCACCTCCTCCTAGCAGGAGCAGCAGGTCTCACTGAGCATGCTCAGAGCACTCTGCCATCTCTCTCACTTACGCCTTACACGCCACCTCTCACCCCATCTGTCTTCGACTGCACAGTTCACTCGCCTGCCTCCCACCCTACAGTCTAAACTGGGAACCAGTCCCGTCTGTCAGGACTCCTCGTCGTCGCCTTTAAGGCATCGTTTTATGATGAATCTTTTCTAATGTGCAGCAGCTTTTAGCCACTTCAGCTGATATCTGGCCTCATGATTGCGTTCTCCAATCAGCCCAGGCGTCCTCGTCTGTTGACAGGAGTTCCTCCCTTTCCTCTGACAGGCGTAGTGTTTTGCTCGCTTTGTCTTTCCTGCAAATGCTAGCTAGCTAACCCTCTCCCACTGTCTCCACTCCTCCTGACAGACCACACAGGGCTTGTTCTGAGGCCCATTCTCGCTAATCTGATCAGGCAGGCAAATACGCCGGGAAAAGCGCTTTAATGATCCCCCTAATTACCTCAAGTCAATACCAACTGTATTATTAGACTCGGGGAAAATATTCCATTAGGGTGCCCCCCGTGGGAGTCCCCCCTGTGCGCGCTGATGTCACGCGCTGCGCGCCCCCTACGCTTGTAATTAATTTTATTTACACACGCAGGAATGCACAAGGTCGCACCTGCAGCCCGGAGCCGCTCGACTCGGCCCGCCTAATCAGATCTGTCATAATTACCATTCTGCATGCTTCTGACACACGCCGGGAAATATTTCAATTTAACTACAGCCACTAGCGCCGGCAGATGCAGTCTGAGAGGGAGAGTGTGTGTGTGTGAGTGTGTGTGTGAGTGTGTGTGTCTGTGTGTGTGTGTGTGTGTGTGAGTGCGAGGGAATTGCACAGGGAAACATTAGGGCCCATCCAAGTCCTCATCCTGCTTATGTGCACTTGGTTTCACTCACATCATTTGTTTCCTGTGTATATTTCATGATCTCCTCTCTCTCCCTCCTCTTGTCTTCTCACATCACTCCATCCTCCATGAACTCAGCTTTCAACCACTTTCAGAGAGACGCTGTGATTATTAAGCTGACTCTCCGTTAAACATGTTCTGAACTTCAGAGAAATTACCTTTAAGACCAGAGCATTCCAAACTTCTATCAGTTCAATATCCATTAGTGTCTCAGGCAAACTTGTCGACCAATTAAAGAACTTATTGAACTGACATAGACAATTTGCAGGTTCTCTGCTATTTCAATCTCTAATTCAATAAGATCAGTCATGATTTATCAGCTTAATTATCCTTTGATATTAGCAATTAAACCCCAGCTTTGAATTAAATCTCAATCAAGCTCTTATAATTGATGGAATCAGACTCCATGTAGGTGCTGTGTGTGTGTTTGTCTGTACTTCGTCTTCGGTGTGTTTGTTATCTCGTGTGCATTCAGCCTCCATCTGCCTCATCAGGACTGAATAGAGACGATTAGAAAGCAGAAGTAAGTGTGTGGTGGGAGAGCGGTGTGTGTGAACACTGACGTACCCAAACATCAGCCCACCGCCCGCGAAACCTGATTATGGAGCAAGTTCAACAATATTAGTATTTGAAACAAAGGCACATGTAGTGACGCTCTGCCGCTGAACGTGTTCCACTCATTTAGTACTATCTGTTGTTTTATGGTTCTACTACATAAAATCCTCTGGTTTTATCAGATCAGACCTGCAGCCTGTCCGTATTAAAACAGGATGCTTCATTTGTATAAATTAGAAGCTTTTCTTTGCTAACTAGTGTTGCGTTAGTCCAACACTAGCACGCTGTGGGGAACTCCCACGTTGTTCTATTGTTTCAGAGTCGTGTGCAGCTGTGGTGAAAAACCAGACTGTAACCACACAGATGTTTAATGCGCTCCAGTTTTGATAGGATGGTCATTTGCCTTTGGTTATTCTTTTGCTCCATCTGCCTCTATTTGTTCACTCAAAATTCCCCAAACCCTTTCTGAGCTGTGATGACGCGAGGCGCCTCGTGGAAGCAGCCCGTATTGTTTCTGGGTGCTGCTTCCTGCTCCGTCATGCCTAACCTCACAGTCAGCTCTCAATCGGGTCACTTCCACAACTCGCTCATTGTGTCTGCAGAGGTCGTGACCTTTTTCAGAAATCGCTCCCTGTTTGGCTACAAGTTGAAGAGAGATTTACTCTCAGACGTCTCCTAAAGCGGCAGTCCTCACAGAGACGAAGTCCCGCACAGCTGTAACTGTGACGAGCCGTCAGCCATGATTATTATTTATCCATCAAAAAGAAATCAGGTTTCAAATCATTAGAACGGCTGAGTAAGTCTGTTTCAAAATAAAATCAGAAATAACAGTAAACCTCATAGTTTGTTGGTTTTTCAGTTGTTGAAACATAAAAATGCCAAAAGTAAAAACGTAATATTTAACAAAGACAAAAACCACAGTGATGGATTTTTACCGTTTTTAACCTAAAACGCTAAATCCGGTCATTGTTTTAATTTGTTGC
>SSNR01000071.1:1564592-1584628 GCA_006937965.1 Callopanchax toddi | reverse complement strand
GGTCTGAAAACCTCAGGGTTTTATGGGGGGCTCTGAAAACCTCAGGGTTATATGGTGGTCTGAAAACCTCAGGGTTTTATGGGGTCTGAAAACCTCAGGGTTTTATGGGGTCTGAAAACCTCAGGGTTTTATGGGGTCTGAAAACCTCAGGGTTTTATGGGGTCTGAAAACCTCAGGGTTTTATGGGGTCTGAAAACCTCAGGGTTTTATGGGGGTCTGAAAACCTCAGGGTTTTATGGGGTCTGAAAACCTCAGGGTTATATGGTTCAAGAAGTTGTTCAAGAAGAAGAAACCTTTAGTGTTTTCCTAAAATCAAAGCGATCTAAAACGTGGAGCAGACGTCGGTCTGGGTGACTTTTTGCTAAATTTCTCATAAAACTCAAATCCAGTTCAAGCTGAAATCCTCTGGTTGCTCCAAAGTCTTCCTACATCTTCAGCTTGGTGCTGATCATTCTGACTCCTTTCCTTCTAGGGCTGGCTCTGTGAGTTGTTGCGTTGGAAGGAGGACCCGTCTCCGGAGAACCGGACGCTGTGGGAGAACCTGTCCATGATCCGACGGTTCCTCAGCCTGTCGCAGACCGAACGCGACACCATCTACGAGCAGGAGAGCAGCTCCGGCCAGCAGCACCACAACGAGCGTCCGTCACACCTGATGCACGTCTCCACCGACCAGCTTCAGGTGAGCGCCGCTCGCTTTCAGCCTCAACTCAGTCAGAGATGTATGGAAAACCAACATGTCTAATACTTCAGTAGGTTCCTTCCTTTGGTTCAGTGAAGAAAAGGACCTGTTTTTAAACGAGTCCTAGTCCTAACCAGACACTCTTGATCATAATCCACTTACCGGACCTGAAGGTCTGAGTGAAAACACCTTTCTGTCCTTTATGTGTATTCATCTAATAATCCAGGAAATAAATCACCAACACTTCAGAGTCCTACTGAACTCAGACATCTGGTGTACGAATTACAAATAACAAAAGCTCCGTTAACGGTAGAAACATCCTAATGAAGCTTCTATGAAACGTCGGAGCCACAGCTGACTGGTTTCTGAGACGCGGCCGGTGTTTACTGGGTTTTCTCTTACAAACGCTTCAGCAGCAGAGTTTGATGCAGACTTTTGCACCCAAACAGAAGCGGTTGTAATGGATCAAATCAGATTATTTCTGACTTAATGGAGCAGTTCTGCACTGGCCATAAAGAGCGGCGTTTAAATATTTTGTGTCGCTCTTTCATAACACGGCACGTCGGCCAAATGAGCTGACAACAAGAAGCATCAGAGCTCAGTATATTGGTACAGTGAAATCACATCTTTGGGTGCATTTATGCAGCTGGCAGGCAGAGACCCTGCAAAGTGCTGTTTTGCAAACTTGATTATGAAACACCTATCTACAGTGTCTGACTCAGAAATGAAAATAAAAGAGCAGCCATTCTGCAGGGTCAACAGGGACCACGAGTTGCCCACTCACTCCCTCTCCAGCCACACAATGAGACATTTTACGAGTAATGTGTCATGTGTTTACACTAACGGGACTCTGACGGCACAGTGAAAGGCATCGATAGCATTCTCACGCTGCAGCCAATCAGCCAGACCATCGCTACGTGAATCTGCGCACAGGGAGCTGGTTTATCAGAGCCTGGCAGTGGAGCCTGATAGGCTGCAGACGACAGAATGGAGAGGCCGCTTTCCCAGAGAATTCCCACTTTCTGTTTTCAGTTTCTGGGAGTCTCTGTTGATGTGGTGATGTTGCTTTTATCTCAACAATAAAACCCAATCTAAAACCGGAGAGACCGTCTGTGAGGCCGATCCCGTCCAGTGAAACCTGGAGCCTGTTGCTGGTTTTGGTCCAAAGCCTTTTAAAGGTGACCGGTATAAATAATGACTCTTACTAGTTAACGATGACTTCCTGAACGCGTTTACATTCAGCACTGATGAGCTAGCGGCTAGTCCAAACCAGGGCGGTCTCCTAAACTCAGGCAGCGTTATTTTATGACCTTTACTTTGGGTCCACAGTCAGGAGGTCTGGACCCCCAGGGGCAGGAAGTGCTCCGTACATGTGAACCTGACCAGACGGGTTTATAAATGATGTCTCGTTAGGAGACATCAGCTGTTAGGACGGGAACCATTTCTCTGAAGAGTTTCTGCATCCTGAATGGCCTCAGTTCAAACTGATTGAAGATGTGGATTTCCTCTTTTCTTTTTCCACTACAGTCTCTACCGACCCAGACGCAGCAGCACCAGCCCTCCCTGTCCCTCCACCCCTCCCAGCCCCTTTTATCCCAGCAGCCCTTGCAACAACAGCAGCCCCTCACCGGCCCCCGGCTGCCGCCCCGCCAGCCCTCCACCGCCTCTCCGGCCGAGACAGAGGATGAAGCGGGCCGCGGAGGGAGCATCAAGTCCCGCACCAGTGGAGGGAAGATCTCCCTGGAGTCTCTGGGCATCCTGCAGAGCTTCATCCAGGATGTGGGCCTGTACCCCGACGAGGAGGCCATCCACACCCTGTCAGCCCAGCTGGACTTACCCAAGCTCACCATCATCAAGTTCTTCCAGAACCAGCGCTTTTACGTCAGTCACCCGGCCAAGACGCCCAAGGAGCCCAACAACAACAACAACAACAGCAGCAGCAGCACGGCAGCGAACACCAGCAGCAGCAGCAGCAGCAGGAGCAGCCCCGCCTTCGAGGAGGAGCTGACGGACTTCAGGGACAGCAGGGAGCTGCTGAAGGAGCTGGAGGAGAGCACGCAGACCAACAGCACCATCTTCTCCATCAAGATCGAGGAGCAGCTGGGCCGCGGCGTGGAGGCCCAGGCCGAGTCGGAGCACGAGGTCAAAGAGTAGAAACCTCAGTCCCGGTCCCATCCTGGACTCAGAGTCAGTCCTGGACTCAGAGTCCGGTCCCGCACACTCAGACTGACGACCCCGAACGCCGCGCTGCGACTGAAGACGAGCAGAGTTCTCCGTGTGCTCAGCGTCTGGACTGAATGACAAGTGTTTATATATAAATACCATATACAGGCTCTGACGTGACACACACACACACACACACACACACACACACACACTTCAGACTCAGAAAACCTGTACTACTTTTTGGATTTTGTAAAACTTGTAGTATTCTCTGTAAAGATGCATCGTTTTAATAATCTGCACAAAAACATTCTACGTCCGTTGCCGTGGATCTTTGCTGGCTGCACTCGATGTTTGTTGTTTTACACTGACGACTTTTTGAGCTACTGATTCGATCGAAAACATGAAAAGTTCCCAGGAGTTTGCTAACGTTTGATAGGTGTTTCCGTCTGTAGTGTCTCCACTGGAGGGTTGCTGTTTTTTCTTATTTCAGATGAAATCAAGGACCAATGGTTGTAAAGGCCTTAAAGTCTGGAGCCTGCTGAAGGAGAAAGAGCGCCACCTGGAGCAGCTCCGTCTTTATTAGTTAGGGAGGATATATAACAGAAATATATAGAGACATTATATTGTAACTGTAAAAAGTACAGTCTTAAAGAAACTATGCCAACAATGCCTTGTACTATACGGCACTGCCGACGTTAGATTATTTTGCAAACCTTTGTCACTGTAACTCTCTGACTTGTTAATGTGAATTAAACTGTTTCTGTTGTCTGACATTATTTATTTGCTGTTCATGCAGTGTTTCTGATGTAATTACAGGTTTTTTAAGGTTTTTTTCCAACTCCACCATTTTTTTTCTATTTATAAATGTGATTTTAATGGGCAGTAAAAACAAAAAGTGTCTTAAACGTCTTAAATGGAGAAATGTGCTTTAAAGGTTGCCTATAAAGTGCTGTCTGTCGAGCAAATCATGCTACAAGCTTCACAATTATTGTTGTATGCAACTTTTACTATCATGCAAATAAGCTTAGGTCAAACGAGGAAGCTCTAGAGAAAAGAACATATGCAATCTGTGTGAAACTCGATGTCTGCCATGTGTCTTCCTTTGGTCGAGAAGCTCCTCCTGTAAAAAGAAAAAACAAATATCCTGTAAAAAGTGTTTTTTAATGCGTGGTCTGGGTGAGGACGCCACTGGTTTTGTTACGACTGTTTTCTAAGTGTTTCTCGGTTCCTCTCTGCAGAAATGTTCCAACTAGAAGTGGTTATTGATTGTTAATTACACGATTAAAGTGTTTGTATGCTTACACAGATTTCTTGGCATTAACTTGACCTGAGGGTTTTATTAACAGAAGATGGCTGACCCGCTGTAATAACTGTAAATATCACATCGTATCAATCACTGATTGTTGATGACTGTACATATATTAGTTTGTGTGAGAGCTCGTCGTGGGGCCGTGACCTCTCTGGCCTCAGAGCGACTGTACCTGGCTCTTCTACTGCTGAGTGTATCTGAAACACCTGTGAATCAAATCAATAAAGATGTGAGGTGTGAACACCTGGAATGGAGAAGGCCTCTGCGGGGAGTTGAGACGTGAAACGGCGCAGGTGTCGTGACCTGCACCTGTTCACACCCAGTTCAGGTTCCCTTCATGTTCTGATGGTTTGTTCCTCTGGTTCAGACTCATCAGACACTCAGGAGTTCCTCCAATCAGAGGTGATGATCAGAGGGACACATTAAGAGGTGAAAACAGGAAATAAAGAAGCACATTAAGCTTCATCACTTCCTGATCTTTTCCTCTCTCTTTTTTTTTTTTTTACAAATGGCTGACTCTGACAGCCCCAGGTCTGTCTCATTATCACCATTTTCACCAGGATCAGGCTCACTAGTGTCACTGGAAACCTTTGATCTGACAGCTGAATCTCCACGTTACACACCTTAAAATAGAAATCTAATGAGTCCTGATGACCTCAGACCACCAGACAGACTTTACTCTGAGGACCAAACCCTCAGAGTAAAGAAAGGCTCCACATGACGGAGCTCTGCTTTTTAACCCTTTAACCTCCACATCAAGAAAAAAACAAGTTTTATTTCATCCAAAACGTTCCGTTTGTCTCAACCAGACATTAAAACCTCCACGAAGCAGGTTGAGCTTCCAGGTAGAGAGAAGAAGAGACACACTGATCTCCCTCACATTCATGAAGCTCACTTTAGATATCATTTTATGGCTTTTTGGTAAAAACTTGTCACTTTTTATTTACGTTTTGTCCACAAAACGCTGTGAAGGTGCTAAAAAACACAAACGTCTACAGAAGAAGTTCTTTATGATGCATATAAATAAACGTTAAGTCCACAGACTAAAATACTTCTCGTCCCACCTGAGTTTGATATAGTTTAAAGGTAAACACGGCGCGCTGAATGAGGCTTTGGTTCCAGGGTCAGGATCTGAGGAACATTTAGTCCTGAGAAGAAGACAAAGTTGAACTTTGCTGGACAACATTTAAATCTACATTTAAAGACTAAAGTGTCCACGCTCCACTGGACACAATCCCCCAGAGGCTCCTGAAGACGTCAATCAAAAGGTTTGAGCTTCATGGACAAAATTCAACCATGAAGTTTCAGGATCAAACCTCTACAAAGATGGAGGCCTGGGAGCGTCGCCGGTTGGAGGAAAGTTAGTTTGTCTTGAAGTGTTTTACTGTTTCAGACTTGCAGGGTTTTGCTCCTCCTGCATTTCCTTCATCTTGCAGCAGGAGGTCAAACAGGACTCAGTGCTGTGACTGAACCAAAGGCTGCACCATCCCTTCTGCAGATTCCACCTCTGTTTTGTAAAAGTGATCACAAGTGAACAATGCATTAAAGAAGAAGTGCTTAAAACACAAGGATCAAACGTTACTGAGTCGGTTTAAAGTGCAAACAGATCAAATGTTTCTGACGACAAAATGACAAAAATAAACTAACAGCTCATTAAAGAACACAGTAACGGTGAAGGCTGTCTCCTCCTGGCTGCGTGGAGTTTCCTCTGGTTTCCCTCAGCGAAGCCTGAAGGAATAAGAGTCAAAAATAACAAATACAAAGCAGACTGGGTCTATAAATAAAGGAGACTTCCATAAATGGGACAAAAAACTGAAACGTTCTGAAAAAATCATAACCTGTGAAGAAAATCATATAAAATTCAAAAGTGCTCAGATTGATTCTAGGTGTATCCTGAGAACTTTATAATAAAAACTGATTCCTCAAAAAAGAGAAATAAAAACCAGTGTTTCCATTTGGATCGGCAGCTGAAACCTTCAAACATTTTAAAACTTTTTTATAAAATTTCAGATTTAGGCAGCAAATCAAAATGTAAAGCATGAAAACATTTATTAACCCTTTTCTCTACTTTAAAAAAAAGGAAAAAAGAAAAAAAAGTCATTTATGAACAAAAAAAAAAAAAAAAACCTGACTCTAAACTTGACTTATTGTTGACTAAAGGAACGTTTTTCTCTCATTTTGATTTTATTCTATATTAATTTTTATAAATCAAAAAATAAATATAAACACATAATAAATCAGTAAATAAATAATAAGCTGCATGGTGGCGCAGTTGGTTAGCACTGTTGCCTCGCAGCAAGGAGGTCGTGGGTTCGCGTCCCGGCTCTGCAGCCTCTCTGCGTGGAGTTTGCATGTTCTCCCCGTGCGTGCGTGGGTTTCCTCCGGGTACTCCGGTTTCCTCCCACAGTCCAAAGACATGACTGTCAGGCTAATTGGGCTGGTAAATTGTCCTTAGGTGTGAGTGGGTGTGTGGTTGTTTGTCTCGTTCGTCTCTGTGTGGCCCTGCGATGGACTGGCGACCCGTCCAGGGTGTCCCCCGCCTCTCGCCCCCTGACCGCTGGAGATAGGCACCAGCTGCCCCGCGACCCTCTGTGGAGGACTAAGCGGCTACAGAAAATGGATGGATGGATGGAAATAAATAATAAAATTTTTTTTTATAAATTATTATTTATTTCTTTAAAAACTGGTAAAATTAAAAACATTTTAAAAAACTTGATTTTTTTTCTTGTTTTTAAACCTTGAAAGTCGTTTTGTGGATCACTCTCCTCTAACGGAGGCTTTGACTCGTTTAGACTCGAGCAGATGAACTTCAGCTCTGACTCGTCTGATGAGACTTGTAGATGAGACTTGTAGATAATGAGACTTGTAGATAATGAGACTTGTAGATGAAGAGACTTGTAGATAATGAGACTTGTAGATGATGAGACTTGTAGATAAAGAGACTTGTAGATAATGAGACTTGTAGATGATGAGCCTGTTAGATAAAGAGACTTGTAGATAATGAGACATGTAGATGATGAGACTTGTAGATAATGAGACTTGTAGATGATGAGACTTGTAGATAAAGAGACTTGTAGATAATGAGACTTGTAGATGATGAGCCTGTTAGATAAAGAGACTTGTAGATAATGAGACTTGTAGATGATGAGCCTGTTAGATAAAGAGACTTGTAGATAATGAAACTTGTAGATGATGATACTTGTAGATAATGAGACTTGTAGATGATGAGACTTGTAGATAAAGAGACTTGTAGATAATGAGACTTGTAGATGATGAGCCTGTTAGATAAAGAGACTTGTAGATGATGAGACTTGTAGATAATGAGACTTGTAGATGATGAGACTTGTAGATAAAGAGACTTGTAGATAATGAGACTTGTAGATGATGAGCCTGTTAGATAAAGAGACTTGTAGATAATGAGCCTGTTAGATAAAGAGACTTGTAGATAATGAAACTTGTAGATAATGAAACTTGTAGATGATGAGACTTGTAGATAAAGAGACTTGTAGATAATGAGACTTGTAGATGATGAGACTTGTTGATGATGAGACTTGTAGATAATGAAACTTGTAGATAATGAAACTTGTAGATAATGAAACTTGTAGATAATGAGACTTGTAGATGATGAGACGTGTAGATAAAGAGACTTGTAGATAATGAGACTTGTAGATGATGAGACTTGTAGATGATGAGACTTGTAGATGATGACTTGTAGATAATGACTTGTAAATAATGAGACTTGTAGATAAAGAGACTTGTATATAATGAGACTTGTAGATGATGTGACTTGTAGATAAAGAGACTTGTATATAATGAAACTTGTAGATAATGAAACTTGTAGATGATGAGACTTGTAGATAAAGAGACTTGTAGATAATGAAACTTGTAGATAATGAAACTTGTAGATAATGAAACTTGTAGATAATGAGACTTGTAGATGATGAGACTTGTAGATAAAGAGACTTGTAGATAATGAGACTTGTAGATGATGAGACTTGTAGATGATGAGACTTGTAGATGATGACTTGTAGATAATGACTTGTAGATAATGAGACTTGTAAATGATGAGACTTGTAGATAAAGAGACTTGTAGATAAAGAGACTTGTATATAATGAGACTTGTAGATGATGTGACTTGTAGATAAAGAGACTTGTATATAATGAGACTTGTAGATGATGAGCCTGTTAGATAAAGAGACTTGTAGATGATGAGACTTGTAGATGATGAGACTTGTAGATAATGAGACTTGTAGATGATGAGCCTGTTAGATAATGAGAATTGTAGATGATGTGACTTGTAGATGATGAGACTTGTAGATGATGTGACTTGTAGATGATGAGACTTGTAGATAATGAGACTTGTAGATGATGAGACTTCTAGATGATGAGACTTCTAGATAAAGAGACTTCTAGATAAAGAGACTTGTAGATAAAGAGACTTGTAGATAAAGAGACTTGTAGATAAAGAGACTTGTAGATGATGAGACTTGTAGATAAAGAGACTTGTAGATAATGAGACTTGTAGATGATGAGACTTGTAGATGATGAGCCTGTTAGATAAAGAGACTTGTAGATAAAGAGACTTGTAGATAATGAGACTTGTAGATAATGAGACTTGTAGATGATGTGACTTGTAGATGATGAGACTTGTAGATAATGAGACTTGTAGATGATGAGACTTGTAGATGATGAGACTTGTAGATGATGACTTGTAGATAATGACTTGTAGATAATGAGACTTGTAAATGATGAGACTTGTAGATAAAGAGACTTGTAGATAAAGAGACTTGTATATAATGAGACTTGTAGATGATGTGACTTGTAGATAAAGAGACTTGTATATAATGAGACTTGTAGATGATGAGCCTGTTAGATAAAGAGACTTGTAGATGATGAGACTTGTAGATGATGAGACTTGTAGATAATGAGACTTGTAGATGATGAGCCTGTTAGATAATGAGAATTGTAGATGATGTGACTTGTAGATGATGAGACTTGTAGATGATGTGACTTGTAGATGATGAGACTTGTAGATAATGAGACTTGTAGATGATGAGACTTCTAGATGATGAGACTTCTAGATAAAGAGACTTCTAGATAAAGAGACTTGTAGATAAAGAGACTTGTAGATAAAGAGACTTGTAGATAAAGAGACTTGTAGATGATGAGACTTGTAGATAAAGAGACTTGTAGATAATGAGACTTGTAGATGATGAGACTTGTAGATGATGAGCCTGTTAGATAAAGAGACTTGTAGATAAAGAGACTTGTAGATAATGAGACTTGTAGATAATGAGACTTGTAGATGATGTGACTTGTAGATGATGAGACTTGTAGATAATGAGACTTGTAGATGATGAGACTTGTAGATGATGAGACTTGTAGATGATGACTTGTAGATAATGACTTGTAGATAATGAGACTTGTAAATGATGAGACTTGTAGATAAAGAGACTTGTAGATAAAGAGACTTGTATATAATGAGACTTGTAGATGATGTGACTTGTAGATAAAGAGACTTGTATATAATGAGACTTGTAGATGATGAGCCTGTTAGATAAAGAGACTTGTAGATGATGAGACTTGTAGATGATGAGACTTGTAGATAATGAGACTTGTAGATGATGAGCCTGTTAGATAATGAGAATTGTAGATGATGTGACTTGTAGATGATGAGACTTGTAGATGATGTGACTTGTAGATGATGAGACTTGTAGATAATGAGACTTGTAGATGATGAGACTTCTAGATGATGAGACTTCTAGATAAAGAGACTTCTAGATAAAGAGACTTGTAGATAAAGAGACTTGTAGATAAAGAGACTTGTAGATAAAGAGACTTGTAGATGATGAGACTTGTAGATAAAGAGACTTGTAGATAATGAGACTTGTAGATGATGAGACTTGTAGATGATGAGCCTGTTAGATAAAGAGACTTGTAGATAAAGAGACTTGTAGATAATGAGACTTGTAGATAATGAGACTTGTAGATGATGTGACTTGTAGATGATGAGACTTGTAGATAATGAGACTTGTAGATGATGAGACTTGTAGATGATGAGACTTGTAGATGATGACTTGTAGATAATGACTTGTAGATAATGAGACTTGTAAATGATGAGACTTGTAGATAAAGAGACTTGTAGATAAAGAGACTTGTATATAATGAGACTTGTAGATGATGTGACTTGTAGATAAAGAGACTTGTATATAATGAGACTTGTAGATGATGAGCCTGTTAGATAAAGAGACTTGTAGATGATGAGACTTGTAGATGATGAGACTTGTAGATAATGAGACTTGTAGATGATGAGCCTGTTAGATAATGAGAATTGTAGATGATGTGACTTGTAGATGATGAGACTTGTAGATGATGTGACTTGTAGATGATGAGACTTGTAGATAATGAGACTTGTAGATGATGAGACTTCTAGATGATGAGACTTCTAGATAAAGAGACTTCTAGATAAAGAGACTTGTAGATAAAGAGACTTGTAGATAAAGAGACTTGTAGATAAAGAGACTTGTAGATGATGAGACTTGTAGATAAAGAGACTTGTAGATAATGAGACTTGTAGATGATGAGACTTGTAGATGATGAGCCTGTTAGATAAAGAGACTTGTAGATAAAGAGACTTGTAGATAATGAGACTTGTAGATAATGAGACTTGTAGATGATGTGACTTGTAGATGATGAGACTTGTAGATAATGAGACTTGTAGATGATGAGACTTGTAGATGATGAGACTTGTAGATGATGACTTGTAGATAATGACTTGTAGATAATGAGACTTGTAAATGATGAGACTTGTAGATAAAGAGACTTGTAGATAAAGAGACTTGTATATAATGAGACTTGTAGATGATGTGACTTGTAGATAAAGAGACTTGTATATAATGAGACTTGTAGATGATGAGCCTGTTAGATAAAGAGACTTGTAGATGATGAGACTTGTAGATGATGAGACTTGTAGATAATGAGACTTGTAGATGATGAGCCTGTTAGATAATGAGAATTGTAGATGATGTGACTTGTAGATGATGAGACTTGTAGATGATGTGACTTGTAGATGATGAGACTTGTAGATAATGAGACTTGTAGATGATGAGACTTCTAGATGATGAGACTTCTAGATAAAGAGACTTCTAGATAAAGAGACTTGTAGATAAAGAGACTTGTAGATAAAGAGACTTGTAGATAAAGAGACTTGTAGATGATGAGACTTGTAGATAAAGAGACTTGTAGATAATGAGACTTGTAGATGATGAGACTTGTAGATGATGAGCCTGTTAGATAAAGAGACTTGTAGATAAAGAGACTTGTAGATAATGAGACTTGTAGATAATGAGACTTGTAGATGATGTGACTTGTAGATGATGAGACTTGTAGATAATGAGACTTGTAGATGATGAGCCTGTTAGATAAAGAGACTTGTAGATAATGAGACTAGTAGATGATGAGACTTGTAGATGATGAGACTTGTAGATAATGAGACTTGCAGATAATGAGACTTGTAGATAATGAGACTTGTAGATGATGAGCCTGTGAGATAAAGAGACTTGAAGATAAAGAGACTTGTAGATAAAGAGACTTGTAGATGATGAGACTTGTAGATAAAGAGACTTGTAGTTAATGAGACTTGTAGATGATGAGCATGTTAGATAAAGAGACTTGTAGATAAAGAGACTTGTAGATAAAGAGACTTGTAGATAATGAGACTTGTAGATGATGAGCCTGTTAGATAAAGAGACTTGTAGATAATGAGACTTGTAGATGATGTGACTTGTAGATGATGTGACTTGTAGATGATGAGACTTGTAGATAATGTGACTTGTAGATGATGTGACTTGTAGATGATGAGACTTGTAGATAAAGAGACTTGTAGATAAAGAGACTTGAAGATAAAGAGACTTGTAGATAAAGAGACTTGTAGATGATGAGACTTGTAGATAAAGAGACTTGTAGATAATGAGACTTGTAGATAATGAGACTTGTAGATGATGAGCATGTTAGATAAAGAGACTTGTAGATAAAGAGACTTGTAGATAAAGAGACTTGTAGATAATGAGACTTGTAGATGATGAGCCTGTTAGATAAAGAGACTTGTAGATGATGAGACTTGTAGATGATGTGACTTGTAGATGATGTGACTTGTAGATGATGAGACTTGTAGATAATGAGACTTGTAGATGATGAGCCTGTTAGATAAAGAGACTTGTAGATAAAGAGACTTGTAGATGATGAGACTTCTAGATAAAGAGACTTGTAGATAAAGAGACTTGTAGATAAAGAGACTTGTAGATAAAGAGACTTGTAGATGATGAGACTTGTAGATAAAGAGACTTGTAGATAATGAGACTTGTAGATGATGAGACTTGTAGATGATGAGCCTGTTAGATAAAGAGACTTGTAGATAAAGAGACTTGTAGATAATGAGACTTGTAGATAATGAGACTTGTAGATGATGTGACTTGTAGATGATGAGACTTGTAGATAATGAGACTTGTAGATGATGAGACTTGTAGATGATGAGACTTGTAGATAATGAGACTTGTAGATAATGAGACTTGTAGATGATGAGCCTGTGAGATAAAGAGACTTGAAGATAAAGAGACTTGTAGATAAAGAGACTTGTAGATAATGAGACTTGTAGATGATGAGACTTGTAGATGATGAGACTTGTAGATAATGAGACTTGTAGATAATGAGACTTGTAGATAATGAGACTTGTAGATAAAGAGACTTGTAGATAATGAGACTTGTAGATAATGAGACTTGTAGATGATGAGCCTGTTAGATAAAGAGACTTGTAGATAAAGAGACTTGTAGATAAAGAGACTTGTAGATAATGAGACTTGTAGATAATGAGACTTGTAGATGATGAGACTTGTAGATGATGAGACTTGTAGATGATGAGACTTGTAGATGATGAGACTTGTAGATAAAGAGACTTGTAGATAAAGAGACTTGTAGATGATGAGACTTGTAGATGATGAGACTTGTAGATGATGAGACTTGTAGATGAGACTTGTAGATGATGAGCCTGTTAGATAAAGAGACTTGTAGATAATGAGACTTGTAGATGATGAGACTTGTAGATGATGAGACTTGTAGATGATGAGACTTGTAGATAATGAGACTTGTAGATAAAGAGACTTGTAGATAATGAGACTTGTAGATGATGAGACTTGTAGATGATAAGACTTGTAGATGATAAGACTTGTAGATAAAGAGACTTGTAGATAAAGAGACTTGTAGATGATGAGACTTGTAGATGATGAGACTTGTAGATAAAGAGACTTGTAGATGATGAGACTTGTAGATGATGAGACTTGTAGATGATGAGACTTGTAGATAATGAGACTTGTAGATGATGAGACTTGTAGATAAAGAGACTTGTAGATGATGAGACTTGTAGATAAAGAGACTTGTAGATAATGAGACTTGTAGATGATGAGACTTGTAGATGATGAGACTTGTAGATGAGACTTGTAGATAAAGAGACTTGTAGATGATGAGACTTGTAGATGATGAGACTTGTAGATGATGAGACTTGTAGATAATGAGACTTGTAGATAATGAGACTTGTAGATAAAGAGACTTGTAGATGCTGAGACTTGTAGATGATGAGCCTGTTAGATAAAGAGACTTGTAGATGATGAGACTTGTAGATGATGAGACTTGTAGATGATGAGACTTGTAGATAAAGAGACTTGTAGATGATGAGACTTGTAGATGATGAGACTTGTAGATGATGAGCCTGTTAGATAAAGAAACTTGTAGATGATGAGACTTGTAGATAAAGAGACTTGTAGATGATGAGACTTGTAGATAAAGAGACTTGTAGATGATGAGACTTGTAGATAAAGAGACTTGTAGATAAAGAGACTTGTAGATAAAGAGACTTGTAGATAAAGAGACTTGTAGATAATGAGACTTGTAGATGATGAGACTTGTAGATGATGAGACTTGTAGATAATGAGACTTGTAGATAAAGAGACTTGTAGATGATGAGACTTGTAGATGATGAGACTTGTAGATGATGAGACTTGTAGATGATGAGACTTGTAGATGATGAGACTTGTAGATGATGAGACTTGTAGATGATGAGACTTGTAGATGATGAGACTTGTAGATAATGAGACTTGTAGATGATGAGACTTGTAGATGATGAGACTTGTAGATGATGAGACTTGTATATAATGAGACTTGTAGATATAGAGACTTGTAGATGATGAGACTTGTAGATGATGAGACTAGAAGCTGACCTGGTGTCTGTTTTAATCTGCCACGCTAACAGGTGCTGCTGCCGGTTTTTTGGGCTCCTTCTTTGCTGTTTATCTCCAGATTAATAGGGACGTTACGCTCAGGTTGCTGCGGCACAACATCGGCAGGTCTGGCTCGCGCCGCAGAGTCCTCTGTGCCTACCCATGAGCCCTTGGGACTGCACAGTAAATCAAACAGGAAATGCAGCAGAAAGCCTAATAAAGTTATTTTAATGATGGCAATCTCCCAGGGTTCGTCGCAACATAAATTGGGAACTTGTCTCCAAGTCTGTTTCTCTTGCTAAAGCATCAGGAGTCTTAATGTGAGGAGGCAGAAGGTTAGAGGTGGAAATGAATAAGTTTAATAACCTGCAGGTTCAGGAGACCAGATTAAAGAGGAACCGATGCTCAGGACTGAAAGGTCCTGCTGATCGGATTACTTCATATTCTGATTTATGGAAACACAAAGCCGTTTCCTCTCTGGGTGGATTTTATTACCACGGCCTCATTTGGAGTTATTTGGTTTTCAGAAACCCGTCCATCCTGTGTGGCTGTAAACGTCTGAATCTGCTGATGAAACTTTTGTCTTCTGGCTGAGGGGGAAACCTTTTTATTCAGCTTGGAGCTCAGCTGCAGCTCCTCAAAGCGTAACCTTCTGTTTTCAGCAGGGATGGTTGAAACAACACACTGATCCGTTTGTCTCTCGTCTCGCCGCCTTCTGCTTTGTCTGTGTCCGGGTCACAGGGTTAGGGTTAGCAGCATCCCAGACATCCTCTACCCAGCAGGACCTTTAGATGTTCCCAGGCCGGGGTGCAGATGTACTTCCTCCAACGAGCCCAGGGAGGCATCCTGACTCCTCTTGATGTGGAGGAGCAGCGGCTCTACTTCAGGCCCGGCCACCCTGCAGAGGAAACTCATTTCAGCTGCTTGTACCCCTGATGCCGTTCAGTCAGTACCCAAAGCTCATGACCAGGTGAGGATCGGGCAGTAGATGGAGCGCTCCTTCTTCACCACGACAGACCGGTTCCTGCTGCCCCGATCCGCCTGTCGATCTCCTCCCTCCTTCAGTTTAGCTCATCGCTAAGTTCCAGCTCATTCACTCAGCTCAGGGTTCAAACCCCATCGATACCAATCTTCTTTACTCGATCACATCGGTCACTTCAGGAAAATGTTGAGAGGAGTTTGACTGTTTTGAAATGTCAGTAAAACACAAACTGAGTCCAGAATCTGAATCCTTGATTCGTCTCACGCTGCGAACCCTTTCTGTGGAGCCAGCAGATTTTCCTAATATTTCAATAACAATCAACTCATCTTTATTTATACAGTCTGCAGCCTCTTGTTCATTTTCCATGATTTGAGCTGAAGTGGCCTCTTGCGATCTGAAGTACTAATTGACCCCGTTCTTTTTTCTAAACCTGTCTTTTCCCCACTTTCATTTTAAAACAATAACTCATCGATGAGCAGGCGCCACTCGTCACAATGGCTCCACTCAGGCATTGACCAAAACAGACTCAACAGCTAAAGTTGCATCACAGATGTTTTAGATTTTTTTTAGGTCGTTTGCACGTCAAAGTGCCTCGCCACTTAGCGCTCTGAATGATGTTTAATGTATTCAGTGTTTTTAAGAGCTGGCAGCAGATAAACAGCTGGATGTTTCTCCTGAATAGTGCTCGGGGCTTTGGCCTTTTTAAGTAGAAATGAAGGAAAATAAAGTCAGAAATGAGGTTTCTGTACATTTACAGGTGTGATTGTATTTCTAGACGTTCCTAGTGACCCTCCAGGACGGTGACACAAAGAGCTGACGTGACTCTGTCAGGAGGCTCAGCTGAATATCATAAGTACGTATACGGTGACAGATGGGCCGCGGTGGAGTGAAAGCATCCCGCCTGCATGGAAATGTGCTCAAACTGTAGCTCTGAACAGAAACAGCTTTAAAAGCAGGAAGGTCTGGTTGTTTTTTCACACCTACCAAACACTTCCATCTTCAGAAACAGGGACGAGCTGCACAGAAATGGTCATTAGTTTCAAGAAAGACACAAGTTTGAGCTATGAATAGACGTAAATCTTTCTCGCTGCAGGTGAATGGAAAAAAATTGTGACCATTTTTGAATCTGAGAGCATCTCTGGCAGGATAATGGAGCAGTGAGGCCTCTTGCCACCTTTCCCTCCTTGACAAGTAAGCATCAAGAGAATGAAGAAGAAGCCGTTAAATTGCCTTAACAGCTGTGCAGGGTATGAATAACTCGTTAGCTGTGTGCATTTTAAGTCATCAAATCCCGAACCCCCTCACCTAACCCTCATTTGCAAAGGGGACAGGAGGGAGGTGCTAATTAAAGTGATAAAGAGAACAAATCCTATCAAATCTGCTGCTGGGTTTTTTCTTAGAGGTTGGGGTGGAGGTGTTGGTGTGCACAGAAAGAAAAATTCCACTTTTACATCTGTATTCTCAAACACTCAGGGAAGGTGCTATTTCATGTTTAATTAATTAAGCCGTCTCTTTAACTGTATCTTGACAAACGTGAAGCCAATTAGATAGTGTGGAGAAATTGTTTATTGTTAATTAATGGTTGATTTCTGGGGAAAAGAAGTTAAATCTTCGTACCGTTTCCCGACTGCTACAAACAAAGAAGTGAGCATCAACATCTGGCTGCTGAGGACCAGGGACTGAACCATTAATGCTGCGCGCTCTCTGATACGGGTGGAAACCTGAGGGGTAGTAATGGTCTTACCTGCAGCAGACCGCCGTCAGAGGGGAGGAGTGAAGCTAACAGCTAATCACAGCAGAGTGAACTCCTCCCATCTAAAACCACTAGGGTACTAGTTAACCAGTTAACCTGAAGTTAATGACGTAACCCGTTAAATCAAAGTCATGTCTTTTGCTGGTGTGTAATATATTTTGTGCCACTAGGGGGCACAAGAGCACCTATATAAATACCCAAAACCCAGAGATGGAGCAGGTTGAGTTAACCGGTTACTAACCGCTATGAGCCTCAGTGGATGGAAAGGTGCGTTCCTAAAAACAAAATCTAATAAAACAAACGTGAACTGAGACAGACGTCACTCCGCTGAAGAATCGACTCTACGATGTTTATGAATCATGAAGCCGTGATCCACGGACAGCTGGAGGCTGGGACCAGGAGCTGGTGGAGGATGTTGGACTGATGGAAGTCCACCAACAGGATCCTGGTGCAGGTCCCTGGATGGTCGAGTCTTTAGGACTCGTCCACTGAGACCTGTTCCACAGCGTGGTATGGAAACTGCACCGTGGCAGAGAGGGAGAGTGGTAACATCAGCTCAGGAGGTAAAACGTTCTTAAACCCTGAGAACTAGAACTCGTCCACACAGGGATCTGAACTGGTCCATCATGGTTTACCTGTCCTCTTTCTTCCACTCAGGCCTGAGAACTGCATCCTACTGCTCTGTCAGCAAATTGTCTATAAAGGATTTGTCAGGAAATGAAAAAGGAGGAGAAATAGTTAAAAAGTGATTTAGACACACAGACGTTTGTTATGTAATGGTTAAAAACACAGAAAGTCTCGTTTTCTTCCTCGTTCACTTATTAAACCCTCAAACATGAACTCCTCCTACCCTAACCCTTAAAGCGGCACTCCGGAGGATTTCATCAGGAGAGCAGTTTTTGAATCTAGCGTCCAAAGGCTCCTCCTCAAAACATCTCGACACGCGCGTCCGGTCACGCGCGTGCGCGCGTGCACACGGCGCGTATACTTCGGACATGAACTGTACCGCTCAGTGTGTAGGGTTTAATCACTCACAGTTCACAATCTTATTCCAACACTACGAGGGTCTGAAGAGCCCTCTCTGTCCCTGCTGCTTCTGATATTAGCTCTGTTAGCAGAGAGCTGCTGCTGGACTCTGAAGCTGAACTTGACTCGGCCCTGGATGAACTTTCTGACCAAAATAAACGCGTAACCCTGTCAAGCCTTGTCATTCTGTGAGGTGAAAGGTTTAAAAATAAAAATAAATCCGTCTTTAGCTGGAGAATGGGTAGGTTTTTAGAAGAAATGAGCTGTGAGTCCTCAGTGAACGGCTGAGAAACACACGGAGCGTCCTGTACGACAGCGCCCCCTACTGGTACAGGTTTGGTCGATGCGCGTGCATGTTGAGAGAATGCAGACATTTGAATTTCATTGGCTGAAAAATGTTGGCGGCAAGAAAAAATGGAAAGGGGTCTCTAGGAGGAAGGAGGGTCTTCATCAGAATGACAGATGTTGTGGAACTCAACCCATAGATCATAGTTTAGACCTGAAATATCATTTAGAACATTTAGAAAACTTTGATACAGAGAAAAATAATCCAGAGAGCCGCTTTAAGTCAGACTCAGAAGAAACACCTGCTGCTTCATTAACATTTACTGTATATTACTTCTAGAACTAAATACCATTTCTACTTCCATCTTCAGAACTTCCATTTTCCACCACAGGGCAGAAACTCTGTTTCAAATCAAAACAGCAGTTTTCTGAGGAAAAACGACACTCTATTAGAAACCTAGAGCTGTGTGTGTTAGATATGAACCCTCTGATCGAAGAACCTTTTCTTTTTATTTAGTTTGAAGTTCTGACTGAAATCACGTGAGCGACACTCCCACGCTCACACAGACGCGTTCGTATCCTACAGACTGATAAACAGTCACAGTGCTTTGATTAATGACATTTTTAAAGTTTGAGATTGAAATGAGGTTTGTGCAAAAAGATAGTTTAATATTAACCGGCACCAGAACTGGGACACAAGAGGAAAAGCTGATAATTAAAGCTAAAGGTAAAAACTTTGATTTCTAACCCGTCTGCAGCCTCATCTTTGCAGGTTCAGATTTTCCAGCTGAGCTCCATAAATCTCCATCAGCAGTGAGTCATGTGCCACTCATAAAAGGCCTGACCTCAACGTGCACGCCAGCTTTCACAGCATTCAGATCCCACCACGCCGCCGCGCTCCACTCAGAAAAATGCCCTTTGTTCCTCGACACTTCCTCCCATTGAATCACATGTGAGAGATCTTTTTCTCAGGGAGCACAGTCTGCCGTCATCTTTCAATTACGGTGAGCAACGTGAATGAGCTCCCCTGAAATAGCAGCGTGACACACTGAGAGCGTGTCGCTGTGCCGCTCCGGCGGCTGGTGGGAACACGTCCTCGTGCGTCGTGTTGCTGGTTGAAGTCTTGTTGAACACGCGCTCATAATGAAGGTACAAGCTGTACAAGCTGAACACGGCTCTCGCGGTCAACAGGATTATCACTCAGTTAAAGTCCTGTGTGTTTCATTTAGAGCTGCCGGCGCTTCGCCGTGTTGAGAGCGGCCTTCCAGCCTAAATCAAGTCTGCACATCATCAGAAACTTTCCATCTTCGCCGTCGTCCAAAGAGGATGCATCTGAGCATGGCGAGGAACGAGGACGAGGAAAGCGTGCGTGAATTTTAATTGTGCTCGTAGCCACGCAGCCGGCGACTGCAGTGACACACACCAGTGTTCCCCAAGGTATAAAAAATTAAAATCAACTAAGTAAAAAGGAAAGTTGTCTTAAATGGGGTGCGGGGGGGGGGGGGGGTGCATTGGCATATCCAAGTGAAGAGAGCAGCAGAGACTGAGGGACTCAATTCCCCAAAGAT
>SSNR01000071.1:1542092-1562092 GCA_006937965.1 Callopanchax toddi | reverse complement strand
GCACAGAAATGTATTGACAATAAGGCTGTAGTTTTATGTGGGTTTTTATCTGTTTTTATAGGATAAAACAAAGTCAAGAATTCTATCTTAGTTCTTCACTTCTTGGTATTTCAGAAGGTTTTAACATTTAGCAACTCCAATTGATTTTAAACAGTCAGGGTCTTGTTATCTTTGGGTTGTTTCCTAGGTGCTTTTTAAATCTGACTTTTATCTTTTTTTAATGTTTTTACATATGTTTTAGTTTTTGGGTTTATTAATTTTTACATCTGTCTGAATGCTTTGTACGTCCTCTTTTTATACTGTATGTGTAATATTGTATATGTTTTATTTTTAATGAAGCGGACCCCAGGAGGAATAGAGTCTTCGCTAAGGTAAAAACTAATGGGGATCCTTAAACTTCCAGTTTAGTTCAATCTAATTCATTTGGTCTCGTTTTCTAAGTCGTGTTTGCCTTTACATTTTTTGAACTGCTAGTTTTAAAAACTGTTTTAGTAACTTTGTTTGGACAAAAGCTGATAAAATGATTTTAACCTGATTCATCTCTCCAACCATTGAACCCTAAATAAAACTCATCCAAAGAGAAAAGAATCACCTGACTCATTTTAGCATCAGCATGCAGAAAAAACATCTAGACGCTAAAACCCCTCTCTACAGGGAGTCAAAATACAGTGTTTATATTATGTAAAAGTGTAGATTAATAATCTAACTCATGTAGATGAACAGCCTCTGTTTGGAGAAAAGGAGTTGATGTCCTGATATGACTTCAAACAGCTCAGTCTCCTATCTCACTGCAGGTCATGTGACTTTTTATAAACCATCTGAAACTTCTTTGGTCAAAATGATTAAAGATTCCAGCTGGATTTGACCTCTAGATGCTGGAGAAGTGTTGGATTTTACACATCACCAGTGTATATATGAGTCACTACACCCTCTAGTGTTGATTTAACACTGCTGTGTAAAAGCTCAGCAGTGTAAACATTTATAAAATAAGCTTGAACAAAGTGCAATGACATTTTTGAGAATGGGGCCATTTTAAAATGGCAGCAATGCATTGTGGTCTTGGCTGTTCTCAGTATGTGGCTCATCAGTCGGTTTGCTCCAGTGAGGAGCCTCGCTGCAGAGTTCTGGACCAGCTGAAGGCCATAAAGGGCTTTTTGGTTCAAACATGTGAAAAGTGTGTTACAGTCATCTAGACGGGAGGAGATCAAAGCATGAAGAACCATTTCCTGTTCAGGTTTTGACACCAACTTTCTCAGTTTGGAAATATTTCTCAGATGATAAAAACAGTTTCTGACCAGATGTTTTGAGTGACCTTCAAGAGACATTGATTGGTCGAAAATAACACCCAGAATCCTCAGGTTTGACTTTACAGCAGAACTTAAATGTCCAATCTGTTGACTGATCAGAGGGACCGTCCTATCAGGGACAACAATCAGACATTCAGTCTTTTCAGGGTTTAACTGAAGGAAGTGATTTTCTAACCAGTTAGTAGCTGACAGACACTCCAGTAGTTCAGACAGTTTGTAGAACTCTGAGTCCTTGAAGGAGCAGTACAGCTGAATGTCATCTGCATAAAGGTGGTAGGAGACATTGGGACATCTACTAATGATCTGTCCAAGAGGATGGAGATATAGTAAAAACAGGAGTGGACCCAGAACAGAGCCTTGGGGTACCCCACAGAACAGATCTGTAGTATCTGACATGATGTTGTTTATATGGACACTGAGACTACGATCTGAACCAGTCTAGACCAGGTCCAGAGATCCCACCAGGTCACGGAGTCTGTTCATTAAGGTGCTGTGATCAACAGAAAGGTCCAACAGAACTAAGACTGTAAACTCCCCGGAGTCTGCTGCCATCATGATGTCACTGGATACTTTGAGTAAAGCTGTTTCTGTTGAATGTTTTTTACGAAAACCAGATTGGAATTTATCAAAAATGTTGTGTTGTTCCAGAAAAGAGACCAGCTGATCAGCCACAACTCTTTCCAACACTGTAAAAAAAAATGTAATTTTTACAGTAAAAAACTGGCAGCTATCGTTGCCAGAATCATTCTGTAAAAAATCCTGTGCACATGTAAAAAAAAAGTTACTGAACAAATCATACTCAGATGGAATAATCCAGATGAAAAGCCAAAGCAGACAGAGCCTTTTCCTCTGTATCACTGTGGTAAAGACGGTTAGTTCAGCAACATGTTTACGGTTCACAGGATTTTTTACTGCAGTTTTCTGGTAAACACAGCTGACAGTTTTTACTGTAAAAATTACAATTTTTTACAGTTAACGTTTTCTAACAGAGGAACCTACAAGTAATTTTACACTCAAACAAAGCTCAAAATGACCAAATTTACCTTTAGATTGAACCAAGTCCTGTTCTTTATTACATAATTCACCTTTAACTCCTGCTGACAGGTCAACCACCTGCTAAGGAACATGTTAGTCCTGTTATCTGATTCTCTGAACTTACATGGAAAAACCTCCTACTACATTTAAAAAGTAGATAAAACATGTGGAGATGTCTTAATAAAAGTCCACATTTATTACCACAGATCATCGTTACATTACATTATTATTATTATTATTATTATTATTATTATTACTACCTTTCAATATCTGATGACCCTCTTTTTTAACCAAATTAACGAAAAACAAACAAGAAAAAACATTTGTTGTTGATGGAAGTTAAAGGGTTAAATATTTAAAGAAGTATGATTTGTAAAATCATTCAGATGATTTATTGAGTTATAAAAACTAACTAGAGTTAAAGAGAGAGCTTTTTCCTGCTTCATTACTGACGGCACACGAGACGAGCGTCTTTACTTAAAGGAAACAGAAGAAGTCGTCAGCAGCAGCAGAGGTGACTCTAAAGAGCAGCTCTTGTGAAATAGATTTACACTGTTAACTTTCATGTTGGCGATAAAAACGCACGGCTAAATAAGACATGCCAACACAAACGTAAATATCAATTTCACTGGTGTTTGCATTAGGGATCCGTGGTCAATTAATACGTAGATTGATGAGCGCTCCGGGGCTTTACAGTCAGCGGGTTGGCTTTCTACGTGCCTAACTGGCTCTAAACACAGACTATTTGTCCTCTCATCAGGAGCGTTTGAGTGGCGCTAAACTATTTTTAAGTTGAAGCTGTGACCCCTGTCTGCTTCTCTGTTTCATCAGATCATTCTAATTAATCACACTGACTTGAAGTAGTTAGTGAGTCTGACTTCAGCTGAACGGCTCGTCTGCTGATTGGGTTTTGACTGCAGGCGGAGCAGGAATCGGTCTGTTTCAGTGTGTGTGTGTGTGTGTGTGTGTGTGTGTGTGTGTGTGTGTGTGTGTGTGTGTGTGTGTGTGTGTGTGTGTGTGTGTACAGAGCTGTTGAACAGTGAGCACTCACACATCTCTACAAAAAATCACCACATTTCATTTCCTGGTACAGACATTGCTTGTGTTTGTGGTGAATTTGACCTTTAAATGCTGAAATATTTAAAATGTGTTAAACTGAATGTTGAAGTTTCAGCAGCGATGCTAACGCTAACCCGTTGTTGAATAAAGTGGAGGTTTGAGGACGTCTGACCGACCTCGTTGACCTGGTGTTTTCCTGCCCACTCTTGTTTAGGTTTTCACCACTTTGTAAGAGAATTCCTGGTCCAGTGATCACATCACTGACCAATGTACAAAACTCTGAAGAAAAATAATTCAAAACTCTGCAGCTCAACCAATCAGTGTGCATCGCTTAGTGGGAGGATTGTTTAATAAAATGTCCAGACCTACAAAATATGTATTTACACTGTTTCCTGTCTTTTTTACTGTTTATTATTATTATTCTTATTATTATTAATAAAATATTATTGCTGCTTGCCTTGCTGTTTTTGCTTTGCAGCACTTTGGTGCAGCTCTTGCTTTAGCGCTCTGTAAATAAGCTGACCTTAATAAAAAATGCAGCTTAACGTTTTGGGACTTCATTTTTGAGAATGATGAAGCTAACAGCTCCATATGACATTTAGTCTAACACTAAGATGTTTCTCATCTCCCACAATATGAAAGTGTCCTAGTTTCAGGTCAGAACTGATATTTCTGTACCGACTCAATGGTTGTCCCCTAATTCCTCCCTAAACCTGTTGGCGCTCACATAAAGAACTGTAGAACATTTCTATCACCACAGAGCGATGTGGTGAATGAAGACAATGTAAAGTACAAAAATGTCTCCTCAGTATTTAGATTGTTAAATAAATGGTGACTGAACAAGCTTTTATTGTGAAGTTTGACTCTAAATGTAAAGATGATAGAATCAAACGTGTTTTTCTCCTTGTGTTTTTTAAATGACCTCATGCCACTCGTTCCTTTCTTTCTCTGACAGATGTTTTGCTTTCAGAAGTGACCCGAACAGAGAACAACTCGATGATCAGTGTGATATGTTGGAGCCTTTAGCTCCGGTGACCTGGTCTGCTCGGGGACACAATGGGGGTTTTGTGACAGAGGTCATGATCTCCGAAACCACAACAAAGTCTATTGATGCCGTCACAATAAATATCCCATGAGGCCTTATTGCTCATGTGGACCACAGCTGGCAGCTGATGGAGTCTGTTGATAAACTGCTCTGAATAGAGAGAAATGAGGCAGATTGATCCCGTTTTACCAAGCTTAAAAGCTCAACTTTTCCTGGGAAAGAATAAATTGTAAGTAACTTTAAAGTTTTGCTGCAGATCAAAGTCAGACCAACACTTTGGAACACTGGGACGAAGCCTAAAGGGATGTTGGTTCAGATTCTCAGGACAAGTTCTCTTTAACACTTTGAGGTTCGTTCTTATTTCAGCACCTTTAAGGGTTCTTCAGTTCTTCTGAGTATCTCACCTCGATGGGAGAATCAGGGAGAAACCATCAAGAATGAGTCAAATTCTAAACCTTCAGCATCTAAACCAGGTCCAAACCTTAAAACCCCTCAGACACGTTTACTGACTTGTTTTTCTACTTTTTAATCCTAAAAGATAAAATCTTTCTTTATTTTATGAAGTGACGTTCTCTGGAGGGTTTTTAGTATTTCAGGTTTATTTTCATGTTGTGTTTGTTTCATACTTGAAGACAGAAACACCGGACCGGTTCTGACTCTCTGAATATTCCTACAGCAGCACCAGTAGAGTTACACTGACCTGTAAATGGTTACACTGAGAAAAAGCCAGTCTGAGGGTTTCCCTCCCCACCATGGAGTCTGAAGACTTTCTGTCACTGGGTGAGTAAATACATCAGCGCTGTGGCAGGAGCAGGAGGAGGAGGAGGAGCAGGAGGAGGAGGAGGAGGAGCAGGAGGAGGAGCAGGAGCAGGAGGAGGAGCAGGAGGAGGAGCAGGAGGAGGAGCGAGGAGGAGCAGGAGGAGGAGGAGGAGGAGCAGGAGGAGGAGCGAGGAGGAGCAGGAGGAGGAGCAGGAGGATCAGGAGGAGGAGCAGCAGGAGGAGCAGGAGGATCAGGAGGAGGAGCAGGAGGAGGAGCAGGAGGAGCAGGAGGATCAGGAGGAGGAGCAGGAGGAGGAGCAGGAGGAGCAGGTTTCCTGTAAACCTGGGTGCTGAGACTGTGGATCAAACATCAGGGTCACCAGGAGGACGCACACAACAACAAACTGCCCTTCTTGGACGGCGCTGTACAAATTCAACAGGATGGAAGTCTCAGCACTGAGGTTTACAGGAAACCTCCTCACACAGACCAGTACCTGCATTTTGACTCCCATCACCCACTGGGGCACACACTATCAGTTATCAGGACTTTACACCACCGAGCTGAGAACATTCCACCAGAACTGAAGAGAAACAAAAGGAACAGAAACACGTCAAAGAAGCTCTCCAGACCTGCAGTTACCCAAACTGGGCCTTCACTAAATCAAGAAAGAAATCTGGAAAAGACTCCACAGCAGCTACAAAAGACAAGGACAACAAGCGCTAAAGCTCCGCCATCCCATACGTAGCAGGAGTCTCAGAGACACTGAGAAGAGTTTTCTCCAAACACAGCATCCCAGTAAAGTTCCAACCCAACAACACCCTCAGACAGGAACTGGTCCATCCTGAGGACAAGACTCCCAGACAGAAGACCAGTGGTGTTGTTTCTGAGGACTGTTCAGACCTTTACACTGGAGACACTAAACAACAACTACACAAGAACATGTCTCAACACAGGAGAGACACATCATCAGGCCAGGACTCAGAGTCCACCTCAGAGACAAGGGACACACCTTTGAAAACGTCCACATTTTGGACAGAGAAGACCGATGGTTTGAGAGAGGAGTTAAAGAAGACATCTATGTCAAACGTGAAGAACCAGCTTTAACCAGAGGAGGACTCAGATTTCATCTCTCCACCTCCTACCAGTCTGCTCTGAACTTCATTCTCTCCTCTGATCAGAACACCTCACCAGGACTCCAGCTGAACACAGTGGAGCGAACACCTCCTCAAGGGGGAGAAGGAGGTGTGTCACAGACAGAGGAAGAGAAGACTCTCTCTCCTTTACTACAGACAGAACTGACAAAGCTACTGGGATGAGCAGAAACGTCTTCAGAGAACCAAAGAAGTCCAGTTGACTTTATTTAAAACACTTTGTTGGATCATTATTTACTATTTTTACGTGTGCTGTGTCCTTTGACTTCAACCAAACATTGTTGATAATTAAGAAAATAATTAATAGAGGGACGAATAAATCGTTGTTGAAAAATGGGCGAGGATGGGCTCAGCCAATCACGGATAGTCGATAGATTGGTCTGATCGCCCAGCCCTAGTTAATATCCAGATAGTTGTACTGTCCATGTATCCATCACATCACCTCCCACTGGATGAGGATGAGCTCATGTCACATCCATAACGACAGTATTCTGGTGAGAGTAACTAAAAGTAATGCAGTAGTAGTGTAATGCCTTACAGTAACAAGTGATAAATAATGCGTTCCAGTTCTGAAGGAACTGGTCTACACTGGTGTTGGATTTCTAATCAAGTTGGAACTAAGCTGCATCATTTCTGCAGCGACGCCCCTTTATTAGCAGAACGGACAGAGACCTTCAGACTCCTCCCTCAACAGGGACGCGTCGTCACACGCATGAAGCCTCCCTATCGGGGGTCTGTCTGTCTTCGGCCCCTCTGTTCTCATTCCCCGCTCAATGAAATTATACCGATACAAGCATCGTCTCATGGAGGCACATTCAAGGCCCATTTATTTGAGATTGCTTTTAGTGTAATTCAATAAAGGCTTTTTTACTCATTTATTTCCATGGTGAAATTCATGCTGAGGAAAACCAGGGCTGCATTTCCCTCATTAGCAGTAATAATAGCCATAATAGCAATAATGGCATTAAAAAGCAATCATTTGAAAGGTCCTGCCGTCAGTCTCAGAGGATACAGACGTACGCTGCTGGTACTTACTGGAGATAGTTTGGGAAGGTTTGAAATCACCACACGTGGGTAACTGATCTAAACGTCTGCCGCTAAGAGCGGGACAGAAACAAGACCGTGAGTTTAGAACCATTAGATTGTTTTTTAGTGTGATCCAGACCCAGAGAGACAGGGTTAGGATGCAGGGGAGGAAAGGTTGTGTAACGATGAAGGCAGACAGCGTAGAGGGAGGATTTAGAAGCATCCACTACTCCACCGTCAGATCCATTTTCCACCACTGGAGGCCAACTGGCTATCAAGATGGTGCCGCAACCGTTGAGGCTTTTAGATGAAAACTTTGTTCTTTTTCTAATCTGTGGAGCAAGCTCAGCCTCCCCGAATGCCCTGCAAAAATAAATATTTGAATATTCTTCGGCACTCCTAAACCCGCTTAAATTGGATCATTTTATTTCGCCGCTTGCCCTTGCCAAAATGCCAAGAGAGTGTGGGTCTTGGCGAGCCTTTTCGAGCCCAGACACGCCGCCCCCCCCCTGGCCCTGCCCACCCTCTGCACTATCAGCTGACACAGAGTCTGCCCCCGGGCCGCCTCCTTTCTCCTTTCTCCTCGGCCACGCTCCTGCAGCACGGAGCTGGCACGCCGAGCCCACACAGCCTTAACCGGCCGCGCGTCCAGAGCGCCACCAGCATCAGGTGATTCCATCATCACGGTCATCAGCATCCAGCAGAGGAGGAGGAGGAGGAGGAGGAAGATGTGCTGCAACATCATCTGGTTTACAGGCATCAGAGCTGGTTCCTGTGGGAGGACAGAAGTCTGAACTCTGAGGAAGAAACAGAGTCCACCAAAAACACTCATTCATAATAATAATAATAACTTGATTTATATAGCACCTTTCTCAGGTCAATGACCACAAAGTGCTTTACAGTAAAAACAATTATAAAAACACAAAGGATAAAACTGGATGAGAACATGATAAAACACAAACATCATGCAACCTGGAATCAGTTCAAAGCCGTCCTGAACCAGCGCTACTTCTGTTATTTGGTCATTTCTTCTGTTGCTGTAATGGTTACACGTTTCCTCCCATTGGTTGAAGCTGCTGGTCCGGTTCTGTCCGACCCAGTTAGAGGTCCGTTCTCTCCGCTCACCTCCAGCCTCTCGTTTACATCCAGGCCTCAGTTTAGCTCCAAGAATTCATCAGAATCTTTACGTCATCGGAGCAACGACACACATTGTCAGTGCAAGAAAAAAAACACTAATTAAGCTAACATAATAAAAATAAATACATAAATTATATAAATAAATATATATACACACACACACACAATAGAAGAAAAAGAAAAGCCTAATGTAAAATAAAATAAGTAATAAAAACTTCTTTGTCATTTCTATTCGTTATATTACATCTGTCCCAGGTTGTGTTTGAATTATTATTAAATAATACCTTGTTTAATTATTATTATTATTAATAAATACAACCTTCTGAGAGTCCCGTTGTGATTTTGACATGCGTGCGTCTGGTTCAGGGGGTTATTTATTGAATCCACGTCTCGTCTCGTGTAACTCTGATGTTGAGGCCTTTCTGGAACAAGTTCAACCTGATGACCCTTCAGTCTCTGGACCTGATCTGGTCTTAGACGGGATAAAGCCCTAAACTGTAAACTGCTTGATTTATCGTTTAGTATTCAGCTTTATGTCATGACTTCTGACTTACAAGACTGAACTATAAGACAGTTTAAAAACAGATATAACAATATAATTTATACCAGACAGAGTAATGAGGAGGGTGTTTGAGTTTGTTATCTTAGTTCTTTAGTATCATTAGCTTATTTTGCATTATCTCATGTAGTTGTTTGTTGTTGTTGTTTGTGTGCTTTGTTTTTGGAGTTGTGGTTCTTTTGTTGTTGTAATGACCAGTCACTAGTATTGTGATTATTGTTATGACCAGAAGCTAATCGATGGTTTGTAAAGAGGGAGTGGGATAAAGTAAGTTGTACTTCTTCCCACTCCTTTTCGAATGTGTAAAGCAAAATTGTGCCATGATTATTGATTACTGATTATTGATTTGTTTTTTTGCATGTTCGAATAAATACCAATACCAATTCATGAATCATTTTTACCAGTTTGATGCAGGTTTAAGCTTTTCCCCACTAAAATCCTAAAGTCTATATTTTATAGATGGTTTTCATTAAAATGTGTATTGTTGCATATTATTGTGATATTTAATCTGATGAATTAAATATTTTTGATGTTTAGGGTTATAGCTGGTTGTTAAATACACTCCTGACATTATTTTCAGGACTGATTTAGAAACGGTTAATATTTGTAAATCATAAAACTAGAGCCCATGGACGATGTTTATAATAACTGGTGTCCTGACGGCGTCCTGACGGCGTCCTGACGGCGTCCAGCCGGTCTTCAGGTAGATCTAGCGCCTCCAGCTCTGGGTAGTAAAGGTTTGCTGCAGTGCTGAGAGTGTAAATGAGGTACCCGAGCCTAAACAGTTTACGCGGCTCTCTGCGTCTCAGAGTGGATTACAGCTTTGCGGCTCTGCATGCAGACCGAGATGAAGAAAAGGCTCAAAGTGAAACAACTGGCTGCTGAATGTGCTATTTTGTCGGCTCTAAAATTACATTTGCTTTAATACGCTGCTGTTTTTTCTTCTCTCTTTCTAAAGTTTGCCCACAACTTGTGGGGACTGTGTGGCCAGCACCTGCATGATTAATATTTAATGTAGCTGTTTTCTAAGTAAGTATTTACATGGCCTTTAATTACTTGGGTCAGTTCAAACTTACATTTATCTCTGCAATTTTTCAGATATTCACACTCTTTTTTGTGTGTGTACAACTCATCAACTGCTTTCATCAGTTGTCTATAATTGGCTCATTAGAGTTGTCCTAATTATAGTGATCAAGAAATCTTCCATACATATGAAAAAAACAACAAGTCTGGTTATGCAGTTTATTAAACTGATTTGGAGAAAACGCTGACGGCGCTCTGGCTCAAAGAGAAGACACGCCTTGTTACTGTAACGCTGTTCGTCTCTCTCTGCGTGTTGAACAACTCTGACCTTGGGAGCCATCTGTTTCCATACGGCTCAGATTTCTACGTTCTGCGAAGCAATCTCCTCTGAAGGCTGAAACCGGAGGTTCTGATCCAGATGGCTGCTGAGGTTACAGCAGTGTTGATTTGCTGTGATAACGGTAAACCACCCAGAGCTGGACTCCACGTAGGAGGGAAAGTGATTTATTCCTACAGTTTAATCAAATGTGATCAGGTCCTCCTGTCTGAACTTACTGCTGGGAGTTTAGTACAACACAGCAATGTATCACTTAATAATACATGTACTAGTTCTAGTCTTGTTTTCTTAGTATTATTAATTACACTCTAAAAAGAACATCTGAGCTGTAGTTGAGGTGATGGACTTATTGACCTAAACCTGACCTGTTATTTTGGTTTAATCAGGACAACTTACAGTTTTGGGTTCAATCAACGTAAAATCAGTGATGTTCACTAAAAGAAAAGATCAGTTGAACCAACTTCACTGAATTGCTTCAGTTGGTAACAAGTAATTCAATCAGGTTTATCCAACTTAAATTATTAAGTTGGTTCAACCTGACAAATTTAAGTCAAACTCACTAAAATCATTTAGTTCCTTACAAATCAAAAATTCTAATCCTTCTGACTGAAATTGATGTAAATTCAACTCAAATTTTTAAGTTTTCCCAAATGAAAAACCTGAATGATCAAAAAGCACATTATCACTGACTTTGAACTTAAAACTATTTAAATGTAAATCATCTTAAATGTGTGTTTTAGCGTGTTATTTTAGTTTTTACTTTCATTGTAATCAGAATTTCAAGTTGGCTAAAAAGAAAAACAATCCACTGCAGAGATGGAACATTTTAACATTTATTGTGAGAACATCACACATTTAACTATTTTACACAGATGCAGTAATAATGCAATAAATACTTTTTTACACTGTAAAACATATTCCTCCTCTCTGAATGGAGTTGAATATTTATGAATAGCTAAGCCCTGCTAGCAGGTTAGCGACAAAAACTAAGTATTCATAAATACTCAACTCCATTCAAGGAGGAGGAAAACATGTTGAAGTATAAAAAGTGTTCATTGCGTAATATTTTTAAAATCATGTGAAACAGTGAGCTGCTGGTGGAGCGTGTTGTTAGCACTGTTACAGTCAGGAGGTTGTGGGTTCACTTCCCAGCTCTGGGTTCTTCATGCTGTGTGAGTTTTCTCTGGCGCCCCAGGCTCTTTAAGGTCAAAGTCATTGATAATGTGCTTTTTGATCATTCAGTTTTTCATTTGGAAAAACCTAAAGATTTGAGTTGAATTTACATCAATTTCAGTCAGAAGGATCTGAATTTTAAATTTGTAGAAACTAAATGATTTGAGTGAGTTTGACTTAAATTCATCAAGTTAAACAAACTTAATAATTTAAGTTGGATAAACTTAACTGAATTACTGGTTACCAACTGAAGCAATTCAGTTAAGTTGGTTCAACTATTCTCTTTTTTCAGTGTAAACAAGCTAATTACTGGTTACAAAGTTTAAAAAAAACTGGCTCTAAAATCATTTTTCAATAAGTTAAAGCTGCTAGTTAACCTTCAAACCAGCTAGGTATCCAGGTATGGAGACAAGTATTTAATAAGAGCTAAACTAATAATAATAATACATCAGTTTTATATAGCGCTTTTCTAGGTCACTCAAAGACGCTTTACAGAGTTACATCATTCATTCACACAGTCATTCTCACTGGTGGTGGTAAACTACGACAGACGTCTGTAGCCACAGCTGCCCTGGGGCAGACTGACAGAAGAGAGGCTGCCATTCTGACCATCGGCCCTTCTGACCACCACCAACATTCACACACAGTCACACTCACATTCACACAGTAAGGTGGGTGAAGTGTCTTGCCCAAGGACACAACGACAATCTAACCCAGCCAGAGCTGGGGATTGAACCGGTGACCCTCCGGTTACCAGACCGGCCACTCTCCCAACTGAGCTAATGCCGCCCCAAACTAAACCAGGATTTTAAGTCAACACATTGAGATAAATGTTGCACAAAAACAAGAAACTTTTAACATCAGACCTGAATTCACACCAGTTTAGACTCAACATCAAAATGCTGATAGTTTTTATTTTTATTTAAGCAGGAAAAAAAGTCTCATTGAGATTAAAAATCTCTTGGCCAGTACTGCCGATTGTACTGCCGATAGTACTGCCGATTGTACTGCCGATTGTACTGCCGATTGTACTGCCGATTGTACTGCCGATTGTACTGCCGATTGTACTGCCGATTGTACTGCCGATAGTACTGCCGATAGTACTGCCGATAGTACTGCCGATAGTACTGCCGATAGTACTACTGATAGTACTGCTGAGTGTGAAAACATCAGAATCAAAATGTTTTACTGAATCCAAGCGTGTCTGAAACCTGTTGAACTGTAAGGAGCGACGACTTTATGAAAAACCAGTTTCCTACTATGAATGCTGGGTAAACCGAGGGGGGGGGGTTACAGCGTCTGGCCCGGCCAGCCCCCTCTCCTTCGTCTCAGCGCTCTCATGCAGCTGTAGCGTCCTCTGGGTTTCTGACTAACCAGATCAGGTGCTACATTTACTAATTGAATAATTTTACAGGCTCCACAATGGGCCCTTTGAAAGCGCCTGCTCTTTGTGTCTAAGTGGTGCAGCCTTCTCAGCGAGGGAGTACAGCAGGGCTTCTGCACCGACGTAAAAGCAATGTGACGATTTGCTGCTGGTGTTGTTGAAGCGGCTGAACGTTTCCCTCCAGTGGATCGGGTATCAGTGAGCACGCAGCCTGGAGCAGGCCTTGTGGATTCAGGACTCACCAAGACCCCTTTATGCTTTAGAACGTTATTATTTCTCATTCTTTGGTGAAACAAAAGGACTAAAATACTAACGAAAGCTTTGGTTTTCCCCTGTTTTACCTCCGGACCGGGGTTGTGACTCAACATGTCTTAGAAGAGAAGAAATGAAGAGGGTGATTGTGCTTTTTGTTTCTCAGTTTCAAGATGAAAGTTTAAAGAATTGTCAAGACAACGCACAAAAGGTTTGGAATCATCAAAATACTTTGACCAGATTAAAGTTTGAATCTCAAACCAACAGCCTGACTGCACTCATCCTGGTTCTACTGGGCCAACAATGAATAAAAAGCCTTTACTCCAGCGCTGACCACTGAATGTTCTTTAACCTTTCACAATAAGAGTCTCAAATGTACAGCTAAAACATCTAAACATGGTTTATTAGAACGGATCTCCAGTAAGAGGCTGCATGGAGTTTTGATAAGTCACCACTCTGGCTGCACGGTCAGAATCTGAGGTTTTATATTAAAACATTCAGCTTCAATTGTGCAGGAAACAATTGTTTGTGCAAAGAGAATAAATCAGAGATGAATTAAAGTATTTTCTGCTCCAACCTCTTCAGGCAGCTGAAGTTAGAAATGATTCTTCTAGTTCAGTAAACTGGAACTCTTCACATTTTTCCTCCAACGATGAAACGACTGGATCTGATCTGGAGGACTGAAATCTTAAAGTCCGCTCTGAGAAACAAGCCGTTTAAAATCTAAAATATGTTTTAAATTAACAGTAGAGTCATTTCCTCCTCAAACATGTTTTTCAGTTTATTCATTTAGAAGTTGTTTGATCAAATTGACCAGAATATTAAAAAGTTCAGAAATAAACATGCTTACCTTTCTGGTCCTTTGGGTTGTTGGTAGTGAGCGCCATCTAGTTCCCTCACTGGGTTCTCTTTAGGCTAAAGTAAAGAGAATACACTCTAGATGAAGAACGCGCACGCACGCACGCACGCGCGCGCACGCACACACACACACACACACACACACACACACACACACACACACACACACACACACACACACACACACACACACACACACACACACACACACACGCACACACGCACACACACCCGACCCTAAACCCCTCTGGCCTCTGCGGCACTAGAATGAAGGATTAGATTTAGTCAGGGGCCACATTTTAAAGAGGGTTCAATGTTACCTTGGAGGGGTTTACACTTTAGTTGTACTAGTAGGTAAAACTACATCGAGTACCTTTCAAAACAAAAATCACAAGACACACTAAAAACACACCAAAACAAACACATTGAAACATTGAAACATCAGCAGATTTCAAACGGCGAGTCTGACGTTGACTCTTAAAGAGAGGAGGAGCATTCAGGAGGAAAGGCTCTGCTTCCTTTAGGTTTCTTGTTTTTTGGACTACAGGCAGACCCTGGACAGAGGACCTCAGAGACCTGATGGGGTGTCCCTATTTAGGACAATTAAGAGCACTTATAGACAGAACGCAATCAAATCTACCTCAGTCCTAAAACTCCCATTTTAAAGAACAATCAATATAAATTACTTCTGCTGAACGTATTAAATTTGCCTTTTAGAAGTTTCAAAAAATCTATTTTTAGTGTAAATGTATCTTATACTGAGGTCTCTAACAGTGCGCCCTCTAGTGGCTGTATGAACAAAGCGTCGCATTCAAAATGGATTCTGACGATGAAAACTTTGATTTCTGAGGTGTGTGTGTGTGTGTGTGTGTGTGTGTGTGTGTGTGTGTGTGTGTGTGTGTGTGTGTACATTTAACAATGCTTTTGGACGTTGGAACAGGGCATGGCCCCCCCATCCCCTCCCTGAGGTACACCCGTGGTTTCTATAGAAAATGTTTTGGCTCAAAGAGACACAGTTTAGATTTGAACCCCCCCAGTGTTAAATCAACACCACCAGTGTTAAATGTAAGTGTCCAGATGAGCCCAGTTGACTGATATTATTTATATTATAATATAATATTTCATACAACAGGACGAACAGATTCAGGAGTTGCCTGGTTTCTTCAGATCCGTCCAAGGCGCTGAGCCCCTTCAGAACTTTCTGCCGACTCTGAAGCTTTCTGTGAGCCTGGTTGAAGCCAACAGCCTGACGGTCATGGATCTCTCCACGCAGTCCGTCTGAAAACTCATCGGTTTTTGGCTTCCTGTTGTTTTCTGTCCTCTGGAAATCTCCTGTCCCCAATTCTCCCAGCTTAGGTTTCATATCTTAGCTTCCATTTGCAACGCTCCAACCAGACCTGTGGAAAAGCAAACTTTATTTGCACAACTTGTGACCGTTTCCCTACTTTAGATTGACCTCTTTGATACCGGCCTTTGTTTTGGAACCAAGATTATAGGAAGAGAGTTACGGAGGGGAGATGCTGCCAAGTGGCTAACTGACGAGCTGCCTTTTGAAGCCTGAAGCGCCGCCGTGCCATCCCCACTCCGGCCTGAGCCAGTCTATATGACTTATGGAGTTTGGGCCCCTCCACTGCCAATCCCACTTAGAGTGCAGTTTTCTGATAAACAAAAGCACATTCAAGCTTTAGCTTCTCATTTCACACTATGTGCTTTGGCTAGAGGCAGTGCTTTCCTGGAGCCCCTGGCCTCCAGTCCAAAGACTGGCTCCAGTTGGCTTTGCCTTTAAAAACAGTGGGGGGGTGGGGGGGGCACCACATGTGGAGGATTAGGCTCCATCTTTCATCCTCCACGCTCTCTGCTCGCCCTCTGCTACCAGAGCCATCACTTCCCCGATGAAGCAGCCCTGTGGACGGGTTTCTTCCTCCAGCTCGCACTCACCTGAGTCGTATCACCCCCCCCCACCCCCCCTCATTCTGTTCTTCTTTCCGGAGCCTGGATTGAAACTTTTAGTTTGGTGCGGGGGCACACATCCCTGATTACTGTAGGAGGAAGTCAAACACTTCTACAGTTGTGATTTGGAATATTCTGAGTTTCGTGGGGTACCGAGGCATTTTATTTCCTTAAATTGTTCTCGTTGTGTTGTTGCATATTTTCCCCAAACGGCGTCAGAAACCTGGCAACTTTTAACATACAGCAGCGCCGTACATATGGCGCTTCAATCGACAACCTCTGCCACTTCCTGAAAATGTATTCCATGTCAGCCTTGTATATCTGGAATATAGTTAACCTGTTAGGAGTGAGCGCCGCAGCAGATGGACGGGAAAACGGGAATAAGGTAAACATGATGCTTAATGCTCTTCTATTAGACATGTCGAGGCTCAGATCTGAAGGCGAGTGGCACCCGTCAAGGCCCTTTGTCTCCAGATAAGCAGCGATACCAGAGCGGTTATTAGTGATGCACGTGAAACGCTAGCCAAGGCGTGTGACGACCCCAGGGGCTCGCCTGTCTCAGGGAACAGATGTGCCACCCACTCGCAACAGTTGTACCCTTCCCACAATGGCCTTGTGGGAGACGGCGAGCTGGCTGCGGACTGAAGATGATACCTCGCTTAACTAGCTCCCGCGTTGGCTGCAGGGAGGCTGCAGTTTGTAGTTTCTCCTGAGAGGGAACGAGAAGCGGGAGGGAGGCTCACATATTTACAGGATCAATATTTACCCAAATCCTGCTCGGGAGCCAACACCTGCTGCATCTTTGGATAAAGTTGGTGAAATGAAATTGGCTGATCTCTCTTGAAGATTTCATTAACTCCCCCCCCCTCCCCCCCAATATAAATCATAAACTTGATCAAGTTAAGTCTAAGGCAGGCTGCTTCTTCCTCCTCTTCATCACAGACAGCTCATTAAAACTAATACAGCTAATAACAAAGCCTTTAAAAGCTCAGAACGGACCAATTCCCTTTATTATTCTTTAATCCTTAATGAAGAGTTTCATTTACAACGTGCTCAGAGAAAACATGCATTTCAAAGTGTTGAAAGTGAATTCATTTCCCTGTAATGCAATAGTTCGTTTTAATTGCTTTTTAATGCAGTCGCTTGACTTGAATATTGCAGAAAACAAACTTTGTGTTGCATTCATTTCCATTTGGAATTCACAGCCGTTATATCAGAACGCTCCCTGTGACAGTTCACCGTTCTCCTCATCAGCAGAGCGCTGGAAGCATGCTGCATTATGGACACAGAGTCCTGATATCATACACTTTAATAAAAGAGTATCTGACTCACAGCTTGCTGTCAGATCAAGTGTTGTGAGTGTTGGCACTAGCGGGACTGAACTGTGACACCTAAATCAACAACTCGCAGAAGGACTTTGCCCCCAAATTCATCTGTCAATAGATTGAGTCAATAGGGCTGATCTGTGCAGCTCGGCAGCCTTCTGTCTGCCGTCGACACACAGGACACTGTCTGGATACACGTCTGGACATTAATTGCATTATCTGTGCGTCTGCTGTGTAAATGCTGCGAACAGTGGGAACTCTTTTACTCTTCTTCCTGTCTGTCACGATTAAACCAACATCCCAACCTGATACGACACGAAGAAAAGAGGATCCTGATTTCTGGTTTGAACGCGCCAAGTGGAGTCAAAACATCCGATCAGAACAGCATCTCCTGCTGACTTTAACACAATAACAGAGCCAACAGACGGGTAAACCTCAGGTTAGATGAATAATGACCAAAATGGAAAAAGCACCAGAACTTTCTAACTTTGTAAAGTTCATTTTAGGACAAGCGACATCACAGAATCATTTCTCTTTTTTTATTTATTAAGGATTTTCATTTTTCAAACAACAACAGAAACACCTGATAATTGTGAGAATCATTTCTAAACGGCCTCAAAAACATTTTTAATTCTGAACACGTTTTTAAATTTGTGACAGATTTCCTCTCAGACCGACCTGAAACATCCAGATTAGTTTCCACCAGACCGAAATCTGAGAAAACCTTGAAACCAAGTTGTGACGAATCGGAGACGAAAAACAGAAATGAACAACAAAACAAAAGGAATTCTCTACGAAACAAAGGCGCTTTGTGATTCCAGAGCAACAAGAACATCTCTTCCACACGTGAACTTAAATCCTGTTTGGTTGTTGGCAGAGTGAATTATTAGAGCCGCCCAGGAGTCCGCTCAGTGAGAACCCGGATGAAGACAACAGGGTTGATTCTGGTGTTTTAAGAGGAACACATTCTAAAACAGCTTTTAGGTATTTCAGATTTTAGTCTTTCATTACAGCAATATAATAACAAAAGTTCACTTACACGTGATTTGGACTCAATAACTTTAACATGCTTCAAAATTAAACTATTTAACAAAAAATACTTTCCTATGGGGCGATCTGCCTTATCAGTCCAGTGACAACATGGGGGGGGGGGGCTGTCAGGGTCACCTGAGTATCGACAGCTCAGAGCTTTAGGTTTGGGTCAGTTACGCTCAGTAGACCTGGACCATCAGAGTCCAAACAGACCCTGAATCAGAGGAGAAACCTGATCCTGAGGCGGGAACTCGTTACATCAAAGTGAAGGAACTTCCACCAATAAGAGAAGACCTGCAGCTTGATGTTCTGTAGATTGAAATTGATGAATCGTTAGACAAGGGTTTTTATTGGTCAGAACCTGCTATGACATCATGTTTTATCCCACACCTGATCAGATTTATGATCGAAGCAGAAATCAAAGAAGTGAAGAAAACTTTAGTCCCTGATGTTGTGATTCTATCTGAAAGGCGCCGTAGAAATAAACTTTACTTCCTGATAAGGCAGCAGATTGATCCGTTTGGGATTTAAATAACAAGTGAAACAGAGTTTACAGATAAAAACATCTTTAGAATAAATATCAGCTCGAATTAGAATCCTGAAATTAATATAAACTTTTATCTAAAAAGGAGGATAATGTTCATTATTAATTGTTTCTTTAATATTTCCATCATTTATGGGAGTTCTTCTTGTATCTTATTATATCTACATGATATTTTCATCTTAATTAGATATCAGTCACTCTGGGTTTTATGGATTTATTTTTATTTCAGGTAACTTAACTTATGAACCTTCGCGGACCCTCAGGTCCTCCGGCACCGGCCTGTTAACAATCCCCAGAGTTCAAACACAGACCTATGGAGCGTCCTCTTTCCAATACTACGGCCCTCATCTGTGGAGCGGTCTGCCGGAGCTCCTGAGGGCCGCGGAGAGCGTTGATGTTTTTAAGAACAGGCTCAAGACCACGTCTCCGGACCTGGTTCCTCTGGGCTCAGTCCAGTGCTATTTAGTCAAGGTTATTGTTATGTTGGTAACTTAAAGATTGTGTGTGTGTGTGTGGGGGGGGGGGGCAGTTTTTATTTTTATGGAATTGTTTTATTTTTGTTTTAAATCTGTAGAGCACTTTGAGCTGCCCCAGGCATGAATAGTGCTTTATAAATAAAATTTGATTGATTGATTTCAAGTAAAATCTGTGAATTTAATTGACTGAATCGTTTATAAAAATAAAACATGTGAATGTTTTCAAAGTGGTGGTGTTTTATTAGGACCTGTAGTTTCAGAGTGGTGGTGTTTTATAGGACCTGTAGTTTCAGAGTGGTGGTGTTTTATAGGACCTGTAGTTTCAGAGCGGTGGTGTTTTATAGGACCTGTAGTTTCAGAGTGGTGGTGTTTTATAGGACCTGTAGTTTCAGAGTGGTGGTGTTTTATAGGACCTGTAGTTTCAGAGTGGTGGTGTTTTATAGGACCTGTAGTTTCAGAGTGGTGGTGTTTTATAGGACCTGTAGTTTCAGAGTGGTGGTGTTTTATAGGACCTGTAGTTTCAGAGTGGTGGTGCTTTATAGGACCTGTAGTTTCAGAGTGGTGGTG
>SSNR01000071.1:1502177-1537264 GCA_006937965.1 Callopanchax toddi | reverse complement strand
TGCTTTATAGGACCTGTAGTTTCAGAGTGGTGGTGTTTTATAGGACCTG
Source organism: Callopanchax toddi (assembly GCA_006937965.1). Taxonomy (NCBI): domain Eukaryota; kingdom Metazoa; phylum Chordata; class Actinopteri; order Cyprinodontiformes; family Nothobranchiidae; genus Callopanchax; species Callopanchax toddi. Next base: position 1,537,215 of record SSNR01000071.1, on the reverse strand, counting down.
TAGTTTCAGAGTGGTGGTGTTTTATAGGACCTGTAGTTTCAGAGCGGTGGTGTTTTATAGGACCTGTAGTTTCAGAGTGGTGGTGTTTTATAGGACCTGTAGTTTCAGAGTGGTGGTGTTTTATAGGACCTGTAGTTTCAGAGTGGTGGTGTTTTATAGGACCTGTAGTTTCAGAGTGGTGGTGTTTTATAGGACCTGTAGTTTCAGAGTGGTGGTGTTTTATAGGACCTGTAGTTTCAGAGTGGTGGTGCTTTATAGGACCTGTAGTTTCAGAGTGGTGGTGCTTTATAGGACCCGTAGTTTCAGAGTGGTGGAGGACTAAAGGAGACCTTTGGTGATTCGAACTCTCTCTCTCTTCCTGCTGATCGTGACTCGTTGGAGCTACAGCGGAGCGTTGTGAACGACCAGCACCCACAGAGCGCCGTTCACGTTTCAGACAATAAATCATTAGTAACAACCGTGGCATCTCTTCCCTCTCCCCCCCCCACTCCACCCTCTTAATGCCAATCAGAGCGAGATGGGAAGATTCCTCCAACTCTCCACATCCAGCATGTGTTTCTCCCAGAGGGGAAAAATTAATTCCTCCTCCTCCTCGGCATCCTCCTCCTCCCTTTTCTCCGCCAAGGTGCTCCTTTTCTCTCCTCATCTGAAAGAATACAAGAGAATGAGAACCTCTCCTGAGGGGATCCAGCTTATATACTATTTCATCCGCATTTAAATCCTCTGATAAATGTGAATGCCTTAGCAGGGAACTTAGGAAATAAAGAGAGATTATTTTCTGGAGATACTAATATTAGTCTTTTGGCATGGCGTCGCGTGAATACGACACCGAGCGTGGGGAAGTCTATTGATAGTGATATTTAATCTACTGTAAGCGCTGCTTGTTGTGAAAGGAGTGGAAATAAAGGAGGAGAGGAATATGGGTTGTTTTTTATTTACATACCTGTGAGAATGACGATCCATTTAAATAGATGACTTATCAGTCCAGAACAGAACCTCCCTCTTCCCTGCAGGCGATGCAGAGGAAGAAAAAGAAGTTAAGACTGGAATGATTCAGACTGCTGGCAGGATCTGCTTTCTATACGTTCACAACTTTCAGCCGCACAGGAAACTTTAGGACTGAAGACTTTCCTCCACTTTCCAAACACAATCCCATTAAATCTACATTTTCATTTGATCCTCAGGACCGTCACTTCCTGCTGCGTCTGTCGGAGGAGACGGTGGAGGCTCCATCACAAATATTCCTTTCAGGATCCGTTCGGCCTTGCTTGTCATCTGGATGAAAAGGAATGGTGGGATTTTTGTGCTTGGCCTTAATCTCCCTAACTGATGCTGGGAGTGCAAATCAAATCCAATTATAGGAGATGTGGGCCTTCAGCCTCTTACTGGAGACACTGATGTTATCTGAGGGGGTTCTTCTTCTTCTTCTTCGAACTGAGCAGCAGAGACGTCAGGCCATGGGAGCAGATCTGGGATCAGGCCTCTTCAGGCTGTTACCGGTCAGAGGATGATCAGTTCTCCATAACTCCAGGTAAGAAGCTGATCGTTTCACTCAGTTTTATCGGAGAACTGAACACATCTTTAGGTTATTAATGATTTATTTTACCAAAATCAAATGAGCACAAATATTTACCAAGCTCACAAATCCCTGAAATCAGGAGTTAAAGAATTTATTTAGTTTTTGCTTTGAGCAGCGGTTTGTTTTTAGATGTTTTTCTGAATTAATGTATTAAATTCCCAGAATGAATTTTTCCTGATGTGTTAATTAATTTTCCAATCATCTCGTTTTCTTAACCTTTGACTCGTTTCTGTCAGGACGAATCCGAGGAACTCCTCAGTTTGTTTTAGGAACCGTTCACTGATGATCTGCAGTCGAAACAACAGCAAGGAGAAAGCTAAAGGCATCTATTGGTTTTACGTCTTTATTGTTAAGATTTGATTGTGATATAGATGAAAACCATCTAACTGCCTTTACTTGTTGTACTAGTGTTTTTGAGTTAAACCGACCTGTTTTAACTCTTAACCTATAAGAACATGGAGATTTCAGACACTGAGAAATGAGTTCATATAAAATGTTTCATCGTTAAGGAGAGTCTGAAGCATCCTGTTGGAAGTCCTCGGTCTGGAGAGGAGAACCTGCTCACACCAGGCCTCTCAACGTTCCTCGTGTCTCCTTTAGACATCATTACCTCATCGTATATCTGGACCAATCAACACAAAGCTCCAGCTTCTGGAAAAGCAGCTGATTTCTGTCGACTGCAGGCAGGATGAGGTTTGTTGGATTCCCTGGTTTGGAGCTCATTGTTGAGTCTCTACCTGCAGAACATCAACCCTCTTTAATTGAAGGAAACACTCCGTTACACCCGGCCTCCGTCTTGTTCCTAACTTTTATCGCCTTCTGGATACTTGGAAATGAGCAGAAACAGCTCAGAAGACATTTCTCATCTTTTCTTGTGTTTCATAAAAACGTTGATCTGAATATTTCAACATGGTGAAGCAGGAGGCTAAAGCAGGAAACACTCTGCAAAGGGAATGAAGGACAAGTCACGTTAGGACTGGGAACATTTTACAGACTAACCCAGAGTCAGAAAACATCAAGTCCACCAGATCCACCTGTTGGAGTCAAACTTAGAGCTTTGTTATTCTGGAGGCAGGAGACCAACAGGATGATGTCATAAAACTGGTCACTCAAATCAAACCTCAGTGATTTATTAGAGGAGTTCATTTGTTTTTAACATTTTCATGTGTTGGTTTGATTCTGAAGTAACTCAGGCCCAATACAGGGTTTGTTTCCCTGTGAAGAACAAGTGAAGTCATAAGATGCTAATGAGAGTGATGGTCAGTAACATGAACCAGTTTACACTGGTGAAGCTGGAGTTCTGGTCTAAACATCCGGATTCTGGTCAAACTCAGAAAGTCCTCCTGAAAGCTTTTAGGAGACCAACGTGTAAAACGACCCAGAAGCAGCATCAGGTCGGCGGTCTTCATCCTGACCCTGTTGGTTTAGTTTTTATTTGAAATAAATCTCATCTGAATTCTTCTCATCTTTTGGACGGAGATGATCTAAACTCTGAGTTAGCAGATTGTCAGGTTGCTGTTAAACCAGGAGCTTAATGAAACCAGCAGCAGGAGACTCAGACATTCAACATTGTGTCCAGTAACACCAGTTCATTCCTAACTCTGCTACTGGGAAAAGAAAGAGAAATCCTGAAAACCTTTTTCAAAATGACTGCCTGGAAGAACTGGCTTTGACCTTTGACCTCCGGAGACCCTCTGTGTTAGGCCTAGTACTTCAGCTACCTTTACAACCTGAGATGGTTCAAAGTGTCGCCTCCTCTGTGTGAGCGAAGGACCCGCCTAGTGGTGAGGTCCGGTACTTCAGCTGGAGTAATATGATGAGAAGGTTTTAGGAGACCTGGTGGCGCTCTTCAGGAACACGAGCCTCTTTACTCGTGTTCATCAGGTGATTCTAACCCAGAACCACTTGGAGTCAGGAGCTGATGGAGGCCAGATCTAGGCTGGTTTTCTTTATATAGAATTAGGGATGGGTATCGGTATCGGTTTTCGATAAGATCGGCCGATATGGGCAATATCAGTAAATATCGATATGGGTTTTTGAAATGATGACACACATGACCTTTACACACCGTGCACATATTATACATCAAACTGTTCGGCTACTTCTCCTCTCTCCCAAAATGTCAAAATATAACAAATCTGATGTTTAGTATTAGAGATATTTTTTATTTATTTGGCACACCTTGCATTAAATACTGTGTTTGTCTTTTGTTTAATGAGGGCTACCACGCTGATATCGGTATTGAAAATTAAGAGTTAGACAATATTGGATATCGGTGAAAAAGCCGATATCGAGCATCCCTGTATAAAATCCTCATGACTTTATTTTACAGGTTTAAAACACAGTTTTGTTTGAGATCTTAAAGTGCCAGCAGTGTGTCGTTTCACTCGGTTTCTCACTGCAGCCTCTGACATCAAACTCTCACTGGACTGAAACCAGAGGCGTCTTCATGACCCTGAGGGACTTTAAAGTCCTGAAACAGAGCCCGGACTCTCCGACGCAGACTCGTCTGTTTGAATCCGCGCTCTGGACGGTTGCTGTTAGAACTGATCTACACTTACAGAATATCTCTAACTCAATAAAGTGAGATCCCTGGTGGTGTAATGGCAGCCGAGTGCCACCGTGTAATCTTGCCTGTTCTGCATTCATCTGCAGGCTGCGTGTAAATCAACCTTCCTGTGGAGTGTAAACTTAAAGAAACGCTGCTTATTCTGTATCATTAAAATATTAATCACAGATTAAGCCTCTTAATGCCCCGTGGATTGCCATTTTAGGAAACAAACACAACAGTTCCTCCACTCTTTTCTCTGCAGAAACCTCCTGGCACCTCAGGATTCAGCCTCATGTGTTGGAGCTGAAAGGAAGACAGGAAAGGATAGAACAGTAATCCCCATCAATGCACTTTAGAAACCACCTTCTTGCTAAAATGTGTGACTAATGGGCACAAATCTGCAGCTTTAGAAGCTGTCAGCGAGGACTGCCTAGGCCGTTGTTCCACTATTCACCACATGAACGTAATAAAGCCTTCCTGTGTGTTTTCGCCCTTGCTGCCGTCTTTTTGTTCCAGCTCTCAGTAAACGTACCTTCAGGTCTTGTGTAGGGTTTCTCTTTTCAAGCTGCCGCTCGTCTTTTTTAAAGCATTCCTTCTTTCTCCTGCCTGGTCTGTTTGCAGCTTCGTCGTGCCGTAATGACATTAAAACACTTAAAGGTTGGGTTTTCAGCGAGAGCTGCATTGTTTGATTTAGTCGTGGGCTTTAATGCCAGTGTGTGTTACCTGATAACATTAAGGCAGCGCTGGGACGCAGCAACACTCAGACTGGCAGAGCTTCAAGATTCTTGACCACCAACAGGATTTTGCAGCTGATGCCGGCCATGTATATTCATGTGCTCAGAGCGGCCTGATTATAGCTATTACAGAATTATATCCGGGGAGGCGCAATTCATTAGCACTGATTTCTCTTTATCTAGCGTCAGAGTGCAAAGCTGGCTTTGCAAAAAGAGAAAAAGAAAAAGGAAGGACTGAATAATGTTGGTCTGTTCTTTGTTGGATCAAACCTCCGTCATCCTGGGAACGGTTCTCAGTAAAACACGTCTCTGTGGAGGGAAAAGTTGTGGCCTTCAAACGTGCACGAGTGAGCGCAAACTCCAGAAAGTTCCTTCAGACTGACGCTTTTATTTTGTGGGTTTTTTCTCCTGGCAGGTGAGATTTTGTGGATCCAAATCGATTTATGTTGTTGTTTTTGCAGTGGCAGTTAAATACACTTTGGGAAATGAGGTGAATGAAACCTATAAAATGAAGTTTGCTTCCAGCTGAATAGTTAATTCGGTGCATCCAGAAAAAAAGCCGGTCTTGTTTTTTTCCTGTTTTCTCTCTTCCTCCGCCCCTCGCTGCTGTATATGTGAGGGAGAAATAATGACAGTGTTTCGGCGTTGTTTGATCATCCTTAGCAAATTTGAATGCCAAATTTGTTTTGCAGGTGTTGCTCATGGAATAATTGAGCTGCATAATGTGGGTAAGGTGTTGCTACCTTACTACACTTAATACGCATTTTAAACACCAAAACAGCTCCAGCCGCTACGGAAGCCTGAAATTATTACAAGTTTAGTTTTGGAGGCAAAAACCCCTGAAGTTCTCAGTGGCTAGGGTTTGTCTTTATGACAAAATCAAACATTTTAACGTGTAAAGGTAGAAAGAAATAGAATCATTACACCAATCAGGTCCAAATGACTGAAAAAAGTAACTTCACACTGAAGACGTAACAGGTGCTGATTTACAAAGAGCAGAAGGTGGACTTGGAGGACGTGGAGGACGTGGACGACGTGGAGGATGTGATGAGGATGTGGACATGGAGGACGTGGACATGGAGGACGTGGACATGGAGGACGTGATGAGGATGTGGACATGGACTTGATGGAGGACGTGGACTTGATGGAGGACGTGGACGTGATGGAGGACGTGGACTTGATGGAGGACGTGGACGTGATGGAGTTTAGCTCCAGACCTGGTTCATCATAAAGAACGTCACTTCCTTTTATCAGGAACATTTTAAACAAAGAGCTGATTTCTGGACTTAATGCAACAAAACAAACTTTACTGAACAAATCGACTCCAATCTATAAAAATTATTAAATTTAAACTTTTTTTTGCAGTGAACTAATTGGTTAAACAGCATCAGGAACTCATCACTGATTTTTTTTCTAATGTTCGTTTTGCCAGAATAAAGCAGGTTTTAATGGAGGCCTGGTGCCAAGGAAACCCAGCTCCTCATGATGAAAATAATCAAATACACAAAACGCTGCCAGAGTTATAAATTATCTCTCATTTATCAGCTCCATCTCTGCAGGTCTTTCTTACTTATACTTATTCCCAACAATAATTACTTACTGTGGTTTAAAAATAACAAGTAGAGGATGAAAGAAGAGTCAGGTCTAGAGAGCCGTCCCCAGAACGATCAGGTTTTAAATCAAAATAAACCCAAAGTCCACCAAGAAGCTGACTCAGGACCAGAGAGTCTCAGTTCTGTCCATTTAAACAACACACTGGACAGGTAGGGGAAGTTCTCGTCCTCTGTGTGGGTGAACTGGTCCAGGGGTCGGTACTGATCCCTGACCCCGAGACGCGTTGAGCGTCCCAGAATTCTTTGAGGCAGCGTCTTTTAAAGGGATGCTGATAGAGTTGGACTAACCGTGTAAATCGATAAAAGCTTAGTTCATTAACACCTGTAGAAGCTGTTGATGCTCCGTGATATCAATCACCTTGATTGTTTGTAGTGTGTGTGTGTGTGTGTGTGTGTGTGGGGGGGGGGGCTACATCCTGGTGCTTCTCCTCCCACCACCTCGTTTTTAACCTTTTCAAACGAGGTCAGAGCGAAGGAAGAGCTGATAGGAGGCGACGTCTGACCGAACTTCTATTGTGAGAAATAAATTCTGACCCGTTTGGCTTGCCGACTGAACGGAGAGTGACTTTACGCTGAGAAGCGAGCTGTGTGCACACACCACGAGCAGTCTGCTCTGCTGCCTTTGCTGCATGATGCTCCTCCTCTCGTCTTTGCAGGCAGAAGCTCTATAAACACACAGCCTGAGCCACGTGTAAACACACACACTCACCCGCGTGCACGCTCACACTCAAAACAATGGTTATTACCAGGCACACCTGGGTTCCCGCCTGTGCCATCCTCCTAATATCTTTTAAATCTTCACATAAGGTATGCCTTCCATAGGGCTTACAATACCATTTGCTCTAATAAATTCTTTTGGCAGCGCTGAGTGCAAGCTGCTTCTCCGAGGCCCCAGGAGGAGCATGGAGGGGAGCAGGAAGGGAGCGGCAGCCCAAAATATGAGGATAAATAGTGGGGATCCTCCAGGACCTCGGCCCTGGTAATCAACATTCTTCCAACTGGAAACATTTTCCAATTCTTCATCTTCATTTAGCTTCCTTACCTCGTAATTCCTAACAGCGGGGTGCAATAATTTGCACTGACGCTTGAATTTAAATAAAAGTCCAAATTGAAGGTTTTTTTGGAGGCAGGAGCAGAGAGAGGAGCAGGGAACGGAACGGAGGGAGGAGGAGGTGATGGAGATAAGCAAATGGAATTAATGAGGGCCAGTGTTTGTCTAGTGAAGACAGGAAGGAGCACGGCGTCATGTTAAACACTCCACACGCCGTAAAGTAGCTAATCCAGGCGTGTGTGTGATTAGCGTCTCGTCATCGGCCCGGTTCGCTCTCCTCTCCTCCAACAAGAGGCTCATTAAGAGCAGGAGGGAGTCAGACAGAAAAAACCTCAAGTGTCGACTAATAGAGGAGCTCCAAGGTATTTATTTCTTATTGTTTCACTGAAAAGTCATTATGCCACACTGGAGGTTGTGTTTTCCTTCTCAGTGAAGTAGTGTTGGTGTTTTCTTTCCTCATTTCGCCCCCCCCCCCACCCCCCACGTTAAGGAGGAGGTGATGGCTTGAGGCGAGCCTGGCGCTCCAGCACCGGCGTGCTCTTCTATTGTGGCGCTCTGCTGCTGCAGCATATGAACTGTCACTTGTTCAGTTAAATTATACATCGCCTCTCCTAATTCCCAGCCTGATATTTCTGGCAGAGGGGAGGAAAACACGCGGACAGGCAGCATCTGTTAGCGCCACGACGAAGGCCAAGAAAAGAATGTGTCTCTGCAGCCATTCGTCACCGCGCTGACAACATCACCTGATCTCCTGCTGCCCACTCTGCTAAACTTTCATCCACTTCACTTTCTTTCTTCCAAAAGGTGAAAGACTAACTCCTCCAGGGGAATCTGATCCATCTTCATCAAAACTCACTTTTAATCACTCGCTTTTCTCTGTTTTGTAGCAACTGACATTTTTTAATTCCCCAACTTTTCTCCCAGCCTCAGGATGAAAATATTTCCCAGGTTAAATGGTTTAATAGTAATTATAGTACAGCAACATGTGAATATTACACCATCTAAACACAGTTTTATCAGTTCTCAATTGTCTTAACAATAGTTTAATTGTTAGCTCGACCGCCCACACGATCGCCGGGCGCAGACAAAACCCACTAATGGCTCAGCAAAGGAGAAGATGAATAAAATTAAAAGACACCTGCACACCTCTTCTTCTCTATTTGAATAGATTTCTTTGTTAATTTTGGAAGCGAGTTTAGTCGTTACAAAGAACACCTACTGTCCCCTAAGCTGCACTTTAAGGCATTTAAGCATTTATCAACACAATAGCTCATTCAATTAAACCAGTCGATGTAAAGTGATGCATCTGTTGAGTCAAGTTGGGATTCGCTCATTTCTCTCTGGAATGAAAGGAAAAGTTGACCTGATGAAACTGATCAACCCGAATTAATTCCCCCTCCGTCGTTAATCAGCCTGAAACGATCCGTGTGCTGTAATTGTTGAGAGGCACCCAGGAGTTCAGTAATCACTTTGACTTTTTACAGCTTCGCAGCCAAAGGTCAAAGGTGTTTCTGCAGATAAACACTTGAGGGGAGCGCTGAGGCTGAGGAGACGGCTAAACGAACGAGGACATCTGAGAGGAAGTGGGAAGTGGAGAGTCCAGTTTTTGGAAGGAGGTAGCCATCCGGGAGGCCGGATTACGGATTTAAAATCTTAAAAACTGTGTGTGCCTGAAAACTTTCCTTTACTGAACTTTACGCCTCTGATGGGTGGAGCTAAACGCAACAAGATGAAACGATTTCAGAGTCGTTGCACAAACCCGAGGAGAGGCGGAAAAACGAAACATAAAACGGGAGTCAGACATTCCTTCAGCAGCCGAACTCTGAGCATGTTAAGTAGAATGGATGAGTGGGAAGGCAGTGACAGCATGAATAACTTACATGCATGGATTGATTTACTGCTGCAGAGGGTTAATATTCACTGCTCATTCAAAGATGCATTAATAACTGAAAATGTGCATAAAGACGAGACACGTCTTAATAAACATGCTTCACTTGTTCTCCGGGTCTGGAACCAGTACTCCGGGTCTGGAACCAGTCCTCTGGGTCTGGAACCAAACCCTTCAGACCAGTCCTCTGGGTCTGGAACCAGTCCTCCGGGTCTGGAACCAAACCCTTCAGACCAGTCCTCTGGGTCTGGAACCAGTCCTCCGGGTCTGGAACCAAACCCTTCAGACCAGTCCTCCGGGTCTGGAACCAGTCCTCCGGGTCCGGAACCAAACCCTTCAGACCAGTCCTCCGGGTCTGGAACCAAACCCTTCAGACCAGTCCTCTGGGTCTGGAACCAGTCCTCCGGGTCTGGAACCAAACCCTTCAGACCAGTCCTCCGGGTCTGGAACCAGTCCTCCGGGTCTGGAACCAAACCCTTCAGACCAGTCCTCCGGGTCTGGAACCAGTCCTCCGGGTCTGGAACCAAACCCTTCAGACCAGTACTCCGGGTCTGGAACCAGTCCTCCGGGTCCGGAACCAAACCCTTCAGACCAGTCCTCCGGGTCTGGAACCAAACCCTTCAGACCAGTCCTCTGGGTCTGGAACCAGTCCTCCGGGTCTGGAACCAAACCCTTCAGACCAGGGTTAGTTACAGATGGTGAGTTTGGAGCCGATCACATGTCCTCCTGATTCCGATCTCTGCCTCCTCCGATCCGTCAGACGACACCTCCTGGTCGACGCTGAGGCTGCAGCATGTTTACGTTTAGACGTATCGGCCCTTTATCATGAATGAAATAACAGGTTTTATATAAACTGCAGTGATTGTTTCAGTGCCTGAATGGATGAAAACAAAGAGGAAAAGTTTTCATCAAATATCTGCGTCAGTGAGGAGAGGGACTGTGGAAGAAGACAAGGTTGTGTGCATGTGTGTGTGTGAGCGTGCGTGCGCATACCCCTACTTACGAACCACCCTCAGAGTCTCCAATGGCTCCCGGCCCTTTCCTGCCTCCCATGGGGGCCACGACCGGAGCCAGGATTCCTCCACGTGTGGATGTGAGCACCAGGCTTCCTGGGACTGCGTCAGACAAAGGAGTCACACTTGCCAGTAGCTGTGGCGAACACAGCAGCATCCCACCCCACCCAAAGCGCCCCATTCGTTCCTCCTTCCACTCCCAGCCTCCCCGGGTCCAGCTAGGCAGCCGGAGCGCGATGGCGCCCGCTCGGGGGAAGAAGAGGCCCCTCGGGAGGCTGGAAGCCGAATAAAGGAATGCACAGAAAGACAGAATAAGCATTTTTCATGCTTTTTTTGTTCAATGCCATTTCCAAAAATAATGTGGGCCTGTGAAGACAGAAGGTAAAGATTTATAAGGAATCACTTTCACACACATACGTGCATGTCCGTACGCACGCGCACACACGTACACGTATGTGCAGAAAATGCCAGTTTGGGTAGCGTTGCTGTGAATACCTGATTCTTCCCCCTCTTTTCTCTCTACTCCTCATCTCCCTTTAAAAATCTGCAAATCCATTTGCTAACAGCTGCACCTCTGTAGTGCACAGATAACAACCTGGGCCAGAGCGGCTCTGCAGCAGCGAGTGGAGGCAGATAGGCCCAAATCTCTGGCCCTTTTTTCCAAAATGCTAATGACGAAGGAAACACTTCCTCAGCCAAAAAAACAAGGGGAGAAAAAGGAGAAGAGAGGGAGAGGGAAGGCTCTCGTAGATCTGTCAATTGCTATTTTGACAGATATTTGCTTGTAAGTACACACAACACTTGTTCCCAGCGTCTTATCTGGTGCTGTGCAGAACACTGACCTACATTACATGAAGCACAATATGATGCACAAACACGCTCAGTTCAATGGAACGCGGTTTCCTCTTGTGTTTGGTTTTTATCACTCCCCCTCTTCTCTGTTTTTCACCTTAAAAAACAGATGGATTCAAATGAAATGGCTGCAAATCCTATGAACAGAAGGTATTCTTTCACAAATAAAACCTTGTGGCTTAAAGGGAGAATCTTGCGACCATCTCCGGATGTTTGATTGCTCCTCAAAGGCCCGAGCTACTGCATTCAGAGGAGGAGAGTAAATATTGGAAATACTGCCACAGCTGCTCACACGCTTCCTCTCTCATTTCTCTTTGTGCCTCCAAACGTGTCGTTTGTGTCTCACACAGAGGAACTCTTTAGAAACGAATGTGACCGAGCCACTCTTTGACCTGACGGTGTGTTTTCAGATCGGCTGCATCCAGCAGGTCAGAGGGCAGCGACGGCTACAAGAACCACCCAGATCGGTGAAATGGACCGTCTCCAACACGGAGAGGTGCTTCAGCTGACAGCTTGGCTCGCTAATCACCAGAGGCTGCGTCACACAAACTTCTCAATCCTCTCTTTGTTTGTTGGTTTACAATAAAAATATCTCCCAATATGTGTAAATACATGAAAAAATTTAGATTTTTAGAAATAATACAGAAACAAGCAAGGCTGTAAATTCTGAGGTCTTGCAGAGTAAAGGACACATCGGAGGAGACGTCCAGTGTGACTAGTAGAGGTCGAGAGTCCAGTCTCGTGTTTTTGTTTGTCTCCCTTTTAGAAAGGACTGGTCCAGTCCTGGGTTCCTCTCAGACCACGGGCACAGGCAGGAGGCTCCGCCCACTCTGAGCCGTCGCTCTGAGAATCAGTCTCAGTAATGACTCAGTCCAATCAGAACTTTAACCCTGTTTTATTTAATCATTTGTCCTGAGAGGTTTGCTGCTGCAGACACCACAAAACACCTCATCAAAAATCATTTGACTCATGTTCTGAGTCCTTCTGCAGGTCGACGTCTGATCCAGCTGGTTTACCCACTCAGAGACACAACCCTTTGTCCAATCATCTTTCAGCGTCACCCTCTTATCCAATGTGCTGATTTCTGACTCCAAAGATAAAATCAGGAGGTCCCAGTTCACCATCAGACCCTCAGAGGTCAGCCTATACTGAAGACCTGACAGTGTCTTCTAGAGCAGCCCCGTCTCTTCCTGGGAGGAAGAAACACCTGAGGTGTCCAATTTTCAATGCATTCTCAAAAAGTTTCCAAAACATTTGTGAAGATTCTGAATTTGCAGCAGGAACTCGCTTTTATGTTGCTGGAATTTTAAAAATGTTTAAAAAAATCAGTCGTGTCTCTCATCTTGGACCCTAAAACCTCCTGGTTCAGGTTCTGAGAGTCTGATGGAGGTTAGAGATGTAGCACCATCAAATACGCTATAACCTCTGAACTTTGACCCCTGTTGACCATCACAACAATAACCCATCTTTTCCCCAATAACTTGGAATAAAATGACTCTTTTATCATGTTTTAACATTCTTCCAAGGGTTCGGTCGTGTCAGAAGACTCCACTGGACTCTTTTAGTTCTAATAACTCAAAGACTCTTCAGTGTCTCCTTCTAAAGGACACTACTTTAATTAAACTGTTCAGAAATGTCTTTAATATGATGAATGCATTTTCTTCCACAGTACTTTGAATGTTTGATCCAGCTTCAGTATTATTTCATATTTTACTTTGCTAAAAGGTTAATTCAACTTATAACTCATATTTACTTATTAAGGTACTGTCCCTTTAAGGGCTTGAGTCACATGACCTTGATAGCAACCCTTTCATTGGTCCACGCCACCACTCAGTTCCTTTAACAGACGCGTCAGAGTCTGGAGTTCTCCGTTAAGCCCTACACGGAGACCGACCAGCTGAGCTGTCAACCTCACTACACAGCTAAAGCTATTTTCCAAGCATCGGCTCTTTCCTGGAACGGGGTCAACAGCCCGTGAGCCAACGATCGTCTTCCTTTCCCCCTGAGGTCCGACTCCACCTGTCTGTCATGGGAAAGGAAGACACTGCTCTGTTAGCTCAACCTGCTAACCACCAGCTAACTCAGAAATGGGCTCGCTAGGCTTCGTATCCTTGGACAGACCCGGCCGCCTCCCGGTGGCTCCCACTGCCCCCGACGGCTTCAGACGATCGAGGGAGGACCCTGCCACCTCCGTTTCAGTTCTCAACCTCCATCCGGGACGATCCATGGGAACGCAGCTAAATAAACCCAATCTGGTAGCGCTGAAAGGCCTGTTGATAAAGCTAACAGTCCACGTAGCTTACGTCAACTACCTCTCCTCCATTTAATCCTTAATTAGAATAAGATAAAAGGCCCCTACTCTATAATATCACAGACTCAAGTCATTAAAGTTTATTTTAAAGATTCAATTTAGAACACAATACCACCGTGTTGACCAAAAGCTTCAACCTTATTACCTCATGCTATCTGATAACTGTTAGAACTGTCTGTTCGTCTCTCTTTTATAATAAACCTGTAAAGTCTAATTCCTGGACTCAGACTTCTATCCGTCAATAAAAAGGTTCGTAACGAACTCCCTGTCATTAAAGAATCTAGAGAAATGTTCCCGTACAGAGTACTAGTGAGCGAAGGCGTCGAGCACACAGCTTGGTTTCAGACCGACAAAACTCAGCTAGTGACCTTATGGAAGATGTACAATAAACCCAGGTTTTATAACATTACAGAGACACATCGAGAACAGTGTTTAGACCAGACGTGAGCCCAGCCTTTTTATAGAAAACGGCTCAAAGGGATTCAAGTAGAAATGTGTGAATTTGATCAGAATTCTGCGTCTCCAGCAGCTCATCGACAGTCACATCGGTGACATACGACCTTAGAGTTCAGCGGCTGACATCAGATGACCCTTCACCTGTCAGGTAGGTTCCTACTGTAGCAGCTGTTTGGTGTCACAGAGTTAGAATCATTGACACAAAACGTCTGACAGATTTACATCGGAATGCTTCAAACACTTCTGCACAGAATCAGACTCAGTGATGAAATGATAAAGTTTAATTCATAAAAAAACAAAATGCATCAGAGATAAACACTCAGCTGCTGATGGAGATACGTGGAGAGCTTTCTGAAAAGATAACATCTGATTTGATCAGGAAATGACAACCTCTCCCTGAGTCAACACCCTAGCCTGACTGGCGTCCTCCAAACAAAGTGACACACGGCTCCTGATTGGCCGGTTCAATTGATCAAACTCTACCAGAAAAGCTCTGAAACTGAATCCTCCACAAGCAGCTATTAGCTGAAGTCCTGGGCCTCCACCAGAAAATTACAGGGTTTCTTTTCACTGTAATTATCACTTCACTTAATTGTATTTTGATATATTATAATGTATAGCTCCCCCCCTCCCCCGTCCATCAGGTGTTTATCCTGTAGGAGGCTTAGAGTCGTCGCGCTTTGGGACTTTATGCAGAACTGCAGGTGTGCTGGTTTTCTCCAAAGCTTCAAAGAAAGATGAAAATCTCTGGTTTGTGAGGGTTCATTTGCATGAAGTATTTTACCTTTAAAACAGCAAACAGCACTGACAGGGAGGAAAGCAGAAAGCCCTAAACAGAGCACAGCCAGGTCCTTAGTGGGGTCCAATGGACCGGCATGGGGTCGTCCATGGGTCATGGGGTAGCTCCTCCACCAGAGGGCAGAAGACATAGAGGCAGGTTATGGATGAAAGTACTAATACCAATACTCCACCTGGCTGCTCTAAGGCTGAGGCAGCTCCAACCACACGATCCCAGAGGCCAAACGACAACGTGAACGTGTATCCGTGGTTTTCTCACCTCACCAAAAAGCAACAGGCGGGTGACGTTTGTCACTACGTGTAAAACAGGCCTGACCCGAAAACCTCAACGAGTAACCAACGGATCTTCATCTACAGTACCTATTAACTCAATCCAAGATGGCTGCCAGGTCAACACACACACACACACACACACACGAATCCTGATGTCAGTGGTGAAAAACTCTTGATGTCGTCTACATGCACCCGTTTTTAAGGTTTTGACCAAACTAACTAAAGTTCTCTTTTACTGGTTGATCTATGTCCCAATCCTCACCTGGACATGAGCTTTGTCCAAAAAGGTTTTAAATAAAGACAACTGGACTTCTTTGGTTCTTTGAAGACGTTTCTGCTCATCCCAGTAGCTTTGTCAGTTCTGTCTGTAGTAAAGGAGAGAGAGTCTTCTCTTCCTCTGTCTGTGACACACCTCCTTCTCCCCCTTGAGGAGGTGTTCGCTCCACTGTGTTCAGCTGGAGTCCTGGTGAGGTGTTCTGATTGGAGGAGAGAATGAAGTTCAGAGCAGACTGGTAGGAGGTGGAGAGATGAAATCTGAGTCCTCCTCTGGTTAAAGCTGGTTCTTCACGTTTGACATAGATGTCTTCTTTAACTCCTCTCTCAGACCATCGGTCTTCTCTGTCCAAAATGTGGACGTTTTCAAAGGTGTGTCCCTTGTCTCTGAGGTGGACTCTGAGTCCTGTCCTGATGATGTGTCTCTCCTGTGTTGAGACATGTTCTTGTGTAGTTGTTGTTTAGTGTCTCCAGTGTAAAGGTCTGAACAGTCCTCAGAAACAACACCACTGGTCTTCTGTCTGGGAGTCTTGTCCTCAGGATGGACCAGTTCCTGTCTGAGGGTGTTGTTGGGTTGGAACTTTACTGGGATGCTGTGTTTGGAGAAAACTCTTCTCAGTGTCTCTGAGACTCCTGCTACGTATGGGATGACGGAGCTTTAGCGCTTGTTGTCCTCGTCTTTTGTAGCTGCTGTGGAGTCTTTTCCAGATTTCTTTCTTGATTTAGTGAAGGCCCAGTTTGGGTAACTGCAGGTCTGGAGAGCTTCTTTGACGTGTTTCTGTTCCTTTTGTTTCTCTTCAGTTCTGAGGAGGTGTGTCACAGACAGAGGAAGAGAAGACTCTCTCTCCTTTACTACAGACAGAACTGACAAAGCTACTGGATGAGCAGAAACGTCTTCAGAGAACCAAAGAAGTCCAGTTGACTTTAGTTAAAACACTTTAGTGGGTCATCATGACCTGATGACTGAGAACCTTCACCAGACATGATCTTTGGGTAATGACCAAAAATGAGATCACAGATCGAAACGGCTGAAATGAGTGTTCTCCACAGGGTGGGGGGGCTCAGCCTTCAGCCTGGGTCCCACATAAACATCAGCGCCGCGCCGCGCCTGAGCTGTGGTTTGGAATAGAAACCATTGTGATCAGATAAAGGAGTCCCTCGAGGTCCGCCGTCACGTCCCAGATGTGCTGGTCTGCCCCCCGGGCGCTAACGATATGAGAGTACTACAGCAAACATAAACCACCTCCAGCTGTGGACGAGGAGCGTTTCATTCTGGAATATTTATGTACCTGAACTTTTAGAAACAGAATATTCAATAAACAGCTCTCTGACCCGTTAATCCCACAAAACGCCACGGTAGTTCTGACCACATACAGACCAAAAGATGAGCTTCATACTTCCTGTTCTCACTTCCTGTGAGGTATTGTGACTATCATGATTTTGCAAGCTGTGTTCAACGGTGCTCCACTTCAGGAGAGACTAGAAGACTCAAAGACGCGGCGCTACTTCTCCTCAGACATTCGGGAGAGACTCGGAGTAGAGCCGCTGCTCCTCCACATCGAGAGGAGCCAGTTGAGGTGGTTCTGGCATCAGGTCACTTTGCCTCCTACTACTAGGGAGGTGTTTCAGGCATGTCCTGTCAGCAGGATGCTTCTGGGTCGACCCAGGACACGTCAGAGAAAATACGTCTTCAGTCTGGTCCGGGAACACCTTGGTGTCCTGGAGGAGGAGCTGGCTGGTCTGGGACCCTCGACCTGGACCAGGACAGGTGGAGGAAGGTGAGGTGAGGAGAAAACTAACTGTCCATCATTTCTCATCATAGTATAAGAGGTGGTCTGTGACAGAATGCTAGGTCTTAATGTGTGCCAGAGTTTTATGGTGAATTCAGGACCTGAAGATTTGGGTAAAACATCCGTTTGACTGTAACTGAATGTTTAAAAGTTCTAAACCTCTTTTTTATAAACAGACTTTAAGACTAAAAGGATGTGAACTGATTATTTCTGACTGACCTGAACCCACAGTAGGAGTATTATGAGTGGATACATCATTTAAAAGTAGAAGTATTTGCATTTAAACTAGTTCTTATGAAATAAAGTGACTCAACTCACACTCTTTCCAGGTACCTGGACAGACTGGAGCTTTCTGCATCAGCTGATGTTTGTTCTGGTGTAGACGGGAATGAGACGCCTCTAAAAGAGGAGAACCGTCGGCCTCATCCTGTACAATAGGCCTTAATGCTGCATCTGAGCGAGGCCGTCAGCAGCTCGCAGACAAGACAGAGTAAACAGTTTGTTCCTGTGAAGAGCTCGATGCCAATCAGCGATTAATGAGGCGATGCTGGAACCACCGGCTGAGGAAAGTTAAACTGAGCTGAATTAAGGAGCAATATCATCCCTCATGCAGGTGCTCGCCGAACGAATAACTGCTTTAATTACTGTTATTCAATCATTTGCTTTTTTCCCTGCCACATCCAAACGGCGCTCTGGTATTATCCCTTTTTCTCGTCAATTTACAAACGCCCATCAGACATCCTACCTACACGTTTTGCTCACGGCGCTAAAGCACATGTGACCCTCGCCAAACAAACACCGTGCACCACGTAAAAGAAAGTGAAGCTCAGCAGAGTGTGGCTGTTTGAATGGGTCCTCATCTTGGTTTTCACTCTCGGGGTGGAGAGGTCTGTGGGTGTCTTTGATGGGAAACATCTGTGTGTGATATGGGGGCTCTTCAGAGGTGGGGGTGGGGAAAGTGGGCGTCTGTGCACCTGCTTTGGTCCTCCGTCCTACAATGCTTATTATTTCTGCTGAAGGTGGTTCTGGTTGTTTAGATTCTGATGGATGAGCAGTGATGGCGCGCTACGCTGTGTGGTCAAAGTCTAAGAGAGTCTTGGCTTTGATCTGCTATTTGTCTGATAAAAACCAGATGATCTTCAGTGAAGTTCTTTATCAAAACTTTAGAGACGGGTGAATTGATGACATCATAGCATACCTTGCTTTGTGTTTTGAACAGATGCAAGTAATGAGACCAAACTCCCTGGAGTTAATGTTCTTTTAGAATTCAGGCAGCGTTAGCTCTGAACCTGCTGACCTTAAACACGGTGGGGTTTTCACTCCTGCAGAGTTTAGTTGGTTTAAATCCAACCCTGGTCCGTTTCCTCCCTCGATACGGTTCCTCTACGTAGGTCTGAACACAGCGTGGTTCTGGGTTCAGAACAAGAGAACTGGAACCAGACCTGCTGGAGGAGGTGGTCCTGGATCAGTTCCAGGCAAACACCATAGTGGGTTGTTTATAGTGTGAATGATCTGAGGTCTGACACAACGACCATACGCTGACAGTTTGAGCCATATGTCCTCTCAGTCAGGTTTGCATTGCATTGTGGGATACGGATGTTCATCTACAACTGGTTATCACTGGTTTTTACTGTTTGGTTGAATCAAGCTACCGTCTGAACTAGAACACACGGCGACACATCCTGTAGCAGACGTATCAAACAGCATCAAACAAAACCATCTGATGATAAATGTAGAGGTTCAAGAACAGGAAATACAGCGATCCATCACATCCTGGGACTCAGAGCAGAGACGGTTAAACACCAGGAACTAGACACTAAACTTTTCAATGAAAAAGATCAGAATAAAAAATGGAGTTGTAGAGATGTGACATCACTGCAACATGATTGGATGGTTGCAGTGATGGTCCAGGGCCCAAAAACTCCAAGGTCCAGAACTGAAGCCAGTCACGGATTGGGATTAAAACCAGACAGAGCTCTGGGTTTGAAATAAGCCTTTTAGTCAGTAAAAGCTGCCAAAATCACTGATTTAAAAGAATGTTGTGCAGAAATAAATTCAAACTGTATGATTTAAAAAGATGATGGGTTTGTTATTAGTTACATCTAGTGGTTGGACCTCCCGTTACATCTCCTCCTGTAAGTTTCTCATGTGAGAAAGGTAATATTTCCATAGAGAACTCTCTGGGGGGATTAGGAAGAGGTCGAGGCGTCTGCAGCGCCGTAGCTCTGTAGGATTTATGTAGATTGACACAAAACAATCGAGGTGATTTCCCTCAGAGTCAAAGGAGGGATGTATCTCTGCTGAGCTGCACGCCGACAAGAGTCGATCCTCAGGGACGACAAATAGAGACGTTACCGCTCCAGAGGAAAGCAGACAGCTTCCATCCTTTCATGTTACGAAACACAAGGCTCTAATAGGCACAGGAAGCAAGAATCTGCAAATACAGGAGTTCTCACTGGATAAAGAATCCCTAACAGACAGCAGAGTCACGCTTAGTGATGCAAACAGACGCAGGATGTTTGAGTGGTGGTGGTTTTATATGTTTGGAACAGAAATGTAGCTCAAATCGATTCAATTCAAAACCAAAGGCTGGAATATGGTGCTACTGTACGAGCTGCTGACCATCGCTTTAGTTTAGGAGCTGCTAATGAGCAGCTGTTGGTTCAGAGAACAAGAGTTCTTTTTAACAATTAGAAGCTCATTCATCACCAATCTGCAGCAGTGTCTCATGATCTGGTTAAGAGGACTACTTCCTGTTTCTAGAGACTCCGCCTACATTGAGTGATGTCAGCAGGGGGCGTGTTCCTTGTTATTCCAAAATGAGTGAAATCTCTCTTTAACGTTTAGAAAGGTTTTATGGATCTTTGTTCACAAATTAAATCGTTTACAGAAAAACTTTAAGGATTTAAATACTTGAATACAAAAATGTTAGTTTTACTCAGGATGTGGACTTTAGTTTTTAGGAATAAGCAGAGTAAACCCAGTCTGTGTCCGGATTCAGATTATTAAAGTAACAGCAGTAACATGTTTAACCCAGGGGTAGGACGCTTCTGAGGACGCGTTTCGAGGCCGATGACGTCACAGCGCCGCGACGAGTGCTGTCCGAATTGGAAGGATACTCATCCATGCGTCCTCGCTCCACCCCAATGTCGAGGACGGGTCTGGTGTATCCTCGCTGGCCAAGGCTATCCCAGCATGCTTTGCGTGCCGGCCGTTGGATTCTACTGGTTCATCAATGTTGCAGCAGTAGCAGAAAAACCAGAGAGCAGTCCAGTTTTAAATGTCAGTTTATCTAAAGATGATAAAAAGTTTGTGTTTAGGAATGTTCTGCTTCTCTTTATATGAAGTTCTCCAGAAAAGAGGTTGAATATTTTATTTTTCATGTAATTAAGACGAGAAATCAATGTAAGCTAGCTTGAATGTTTTAAATGAAAGTTAAGGAAATAAGTCACCATAAAAGAGCTTCAAGTGTTTCTTTAGATCCATTTTATTAGCTTTAGCCTGTCTGTCGGCGCTGTCACGGTTGCTAAGCGACTGGACTGAGGGGCGGGGATAAGTATGAGGCTAGACCGTCTGAATTCAGAGCCGTTTATTTCCGGTCTTAGCGGTCGAGCAAGGACCCAACCTAGGTAGACCAGCAAGTCCACGTCCTCAGGAGCGTCCTGCCCCTGGACCCGGACACAGCCCTAGTCCAGTAAACTAGACCTTCAGGTCTGCTCTGCAGACTTCGGTCTAGACACGCTCCATTGGAACCTCAGCAGCCCACTGATTGGTCCGGTCAGCCTTGTACTGGGCCAATCACAGCGCTCTAATGGTCTGGTGGGCAGGACTAGCCAATGACGTCAGATCTCCGACTCTGAAGTTAAACATGGCGGCAGCTCAGGAACCGTGTTTGTTAGAAACGTCTTTGTTATCAACTCTAGACGATCTAGATCTAGACTTTTCTCTGAGACCTGAACAGATAGAGGAACTAAGGCTTTTATTTTGAAAAAGGATTTATTGGCTGCTTTGCCAACAGGAAACAGTAAAAGTTTAATCTACCAGCTGGTTCTGGTTGTTGCTAAACAGCTCTGATTGGTCCTAGCGCTATCCAATAGCATGTGAAGACGGTTTGATTGACAACCGTTGATCCCGCCCCTATGACTGAGTCGTTTCAGTGGATCGTGGCCAGACTATAGATCCAGTCTGGCTCACCAGAGTAAATTAGCATCATGAGGAAAACCTGCTCAACAAGACGTTTAGCTGAAGTTTGTCTCCAGAGCTCCTTCCTACATTTAGTCAACACAAATCAGATTAGAGACAAACCCAACAAACAGACCAATCAAGTGTTAGCTGGTTGGAGGTTTCCACTGCAGCTCCCGGCTGATAAGAGTCGGATCTTTTCAGGTCAAGTCTCGCCGAAAGCAGCTTGAAGCTTCCATGAATTCAACAGTTTGGATCTGCAGTCGTAGCGATGGTTTCCTGTTTGGACATCACCTCCCAGGTGGGTCGGAGGACACACCCAGCTTCCTGACCTCGGTGTTGAAACTTCTCTGGGAAAAACAAAGCTCTCCACCTGCTTCGTCCCACAGGACAAGATTCTGTTTCTTGATTTGAAACAAATCCATTCTGCAGCTGATGTCTGACGACCACGTCAGCTGGATGCAGACAATAAGACAATGATTTACCCTTGTTGTTGTTGTCGCTGCATCTTGTTCAGTCGTGGCAACCTTCATGCTCATCTTTAGATTTTTGTGCCCATTGTTGTCTTATTTTATTGTTTATGGTCGGTTTTGTAAATGAATGTTTATTCTGCTCCTTAATGAAATTTGAAAATCTATTTATTTCTTTTGTTTCAGAACGTTTTCTTGCTATGATGGGTTGATTGGTGAGACATAATTTCAAATGTAGAAAGACGAATTCTCCTCAAATCATAAATGCTTTTTGAGAAAATGTCATCTTTTCTTTAATGCTTGGCTGCCTGCTTTGATCGCTGCTCCTTTAATTTTCTAAGTCTAATTTCTCTGGCGATGCTACAGAATATCAAAAACTTTTATCAAACACGAAGAAGGTTTTAGTAACAATCAAAGTTCGTCAAGTGGAAAAAGTCAGTCATTTACCAGGAGAGTTTGTTAGATAAGTTTATACTCCGCATCCCAGAATGAGGAGACGCTGTTAGCTAGTTGATGTTGTTTCTATTCCGATGCTTCATGTGAAGCTGTTAGCGACACACCTCATAACTCAGAAAATATTCATTAGAGTATGAACACAAAGAACGAGGGCGTGTTCTCCACCAGGCACCGAGCTGAACCCTAAACCTTGGTGTTTCAGAGTCTACACTAAAAAAAAAAAATCATTTGTTGGATGAACGTAATAAAATTATGGAAAGAATTTTCCCCTAACCGAATTGCTTTGATTTGGCGATAAAGAATGGTGTTGGATGAACGAAATCAAAACACGTTGGACCAACTTGATATATTTGGGTTACTATTACTAGATTTTTAAGGGTAAATTTAACATAAATTTAGTTCAGTGAACATAATAAAATTATGGAAAGAATTTCCACCTAACTAAATTGCTTTGACTTAGCAATAAAGAATTATGTTGACTGAATGAAATGGAAACATGTTGGGTCAACTTGATATAATATTAATAATTAATGCTTTATTGATCCACTTGGGGAAACTCATCTCTGCATTTGACCCATCCTCATTGTTAGAGGGCTGCCATGGGAGGAGGTTGTTGGGAGGTTCAGTATCTGGCCCAAGGATACTTTGACACATGGCCAGGCTGGGGTTTGAACCCATGCTCTCTGACATGGGAGGTGATCTCACTGCGCCACAATCACCTCTTGTAGGTAGAAAGACCCAACAAAGGGCCTTATTATTCTGTGTAACTCTGACCAGCAATGCTGATTCTTTATAAATAAAGGAATTAACTTTCCTTCTGACATAGAAGCAATTCAATCTTGACATTGCTGCTCCTTCAACCTTGAACTTAAGGGCATTTGTTATATGCTCACTACTGCCCCCTTGTTCTGGAGTGGAAGTGATTTGTAAACTGAACCTTTTTTGATTATGTTAAAACTACATGATTCAATTATGTGCAACTAAAAACATGATTTTATTTAGTAGGAACAACATGATGGACTCAGGGTACTAGAACAGATGCCCATGTTGCTTTTTGAGTCTAGTGCTGACAGAAACCTTACATACTGCAGAAGACTGCAGCACAACATTGTTTTCAACTTCATCATTTCTCAACTTAAAATAATATCAGTCAGGAGCGGCGGCGGCGATATGCACGACTTCAAAGAAATCTTTAATTTTAACAGTGTGTGTGTGTGTGTGTGGGGGGGGGGGGGTTACATTTACTCATTACAAACAGTTTTTTGGTTTTATTTCAATATTGTATCATCATCAGTTAAAATACAATCATAAACTCTAGGTGGGCCGATGACTGGCCACTTGTTAGACGATGACATCATCCAGAAAGCGTTTAAGCTGAAGTCCTCCTCAGCTGGTTTCCTGGGTCATCGGCCTCGAAATGCGTCCTCAGAAGCGTCGCTGAATTCAGACACAGCCATGGTCTCATGGTCTCCTGATCACCTGGTCACATGGTCTCCTGATCACCTGGTCACATGGTCTCCTGATCACCTGGTCACATGGTCACATGGACCAGTTAAAGAGCTCCACCATGTTTCAGCCTGCAGATCTTCCTCAGAGAGTCAAACAGATGATCATCAGCCTCAGGTCCTTTAAAGACCATCAATTAGAGTCAAACACCTGCAGACGATGATCCATTAGGCCACGCCCCTAAACCCCATGATGTTTTAGGGGCGTGGCCTTGTTGATTGGCTGATCCTCTACAGGTGTTTGACTCCTGTTGATGGTCTTTAAAGGACCTGATGAGGGTTCTCATCTGTTTGACTCTCTGAGGAAGGTCTGCAGGCTGAACAGAGTTGAAGGGTTTTAACACTACACAACTCTGACATTAAAGTCTAATCCTGTAAGAGGAGAGAGACCTGGGGTCCATCTGAATGTCTAATGTCAAAATAATGCAGAAGTTTTAGAGCTGGAAGCTAAATCACCAGACTCGTGTCCAGGAGACTCGGTCCACTAGAGGAAGTGCAGATTAAAGCTTCTGTTCTCTGGTTTTTAGCTCTGTGGCTCAGAGTTTTCTTTCTCTGTCTTTTTTTGTTTTTTTTAAGATTTTTTTTTGTTCATCAAACAGTAAATGAGACATCTGCAGCTTTAAGCCCATCCAATCTGTATGGACAAAAATGTAAACATTTACTTTTGTTACAAAAATTACAATTTCACAATGAAGTTTATATTTTTATGAAATTGTTAAACTTTTTTGGTTTTAAATCTGTATAGCACTATGAGCTGCCCCTGGCATGAGCAGTGCTTTATAAATAAAATGTGATGGATTGAAGTGGATATGCAGTTTGTTAGGGTTAGTAAAGGTTAAGTATGTTTTTGGAGCGAGTTAGTAGATGGTAGGTGCACTGGCCCCGCCGGCGGGGGCTTAACATGTAAATCCATCTTTTATCAGCGTTGGTTTTATGATTAGAACATTGCTCTTTCAAAATATTAAGAGCCAGTCCTTTGAATGGCTCTTTGAGGTGAACGACTCCCCAATGAACGGCTCTTCAAAGAGCCAGAAGTCCCATCACTCCAGTAGACGTTCAAGGTCCATAAAAACCAAACTCCTGAAGAGTTTTTGCTCCAGAGCCTCCCTGATAAACTCAGGGTGAAGAGTCCATCATCAGGTAGAGCTCGGAGTAAAGCCGCTGCTCCTCCACATTAAAGGAGCCAGTTCAGGTGCTCTGACCATCGGATCAAGGTGCCTCCTGGTCGCCTCCCTCAGGAGGCTTTCCAGGCATGTCCAACAGCGAGGAGACCCCAGGCAGGCGTGGACTGGCCATCTGGCGTACCAGGCGATGCTCGCTGAGTGGGCCGCTGCTGATTTTGGTCCGGTCCGTAACGGGCCGTCTGCACGCGGCCTGTGATCTGAGTAGTTGGTTTCAATTTGCACTTCCTGTTGCGAAGCGTGTCTGCAAATGCCCGGTGACGCGTGCGCGCTTGCCTCACAAGTCCGTGCCTCAAGCTGCCCCCCCCCCGGACCAAGCGCCAGGCTGCCACAACCCAAAAAGCTAGAGCCGTTTTCCAGTTCAGGCCCCGCCCCCAGATTCACTGTAACGATGTTTCCTCTCCAGCATGGGGACGCCTTGAGACCTGTGACCTCCAGGACCTGACCTTGGATGGGTTGGGTTAGGGTTGTTAAAATATGAAGAGCTGTTTTTGACCAAACTGACAAGAATTACTGCACAAACTTGTCTCTAGTGTTGCTGGTTGTCTGCAGAAGCTGCACACATAAATGTCAAAGTATTTGAAACTTTTCTTTCAGTTTTGTGTCTCCATTAATTCACTCACTCAGTCACATTCTGGTCCAACATCTCAATATGTCACAAGTTAGATAATATTCAAATGTTTGTTTGCAGCTTTGGCCTCATTTTTACTTTTTACTCATTTATTTCTCTCAATAGACGAGCACAATATTATCTGAATTCATCAGATTGTGTCCTAGAACACGAGTTTCTTTTATTTTTGCACATTAAAGGAGATGACTGTGGAGGGAACTCATCCTCTCACCTCCGTGTCTGGAGCTTCTCATCCTCTCACCTCCGTGTCTGGAGCTTCTCATCCTCTCACCTCCGTGTCTGGAGCTTCTCACCTCCGTGTCTGTAGCTTCTCATCCTCTCACCTCCGTGTCTGGAGCTTCTCATCCTCTCACCTCCGTGTCTGTAGCTTCTCATCCTCTCACCTCCGTGTCTGGAGCTTCTCATCCTCTCACCGTGTAGCTTCTCATCCTCTCACCTCCGTGTCTGGAGCTTCTCATCCTCTCACCTCCAGGTCTGTAGCTTCTCATCCTCTCACCTCCGTGTCTGGAGCTTCTCATCCTCTCACCTCCGTGTCTGGAGCTTCTCATCCTCTCACCTCCATGTCTGGAGCTTCTCATCCTCTCACCTCCGTGTCTGGAGCTTCTCATCCTCTCATCACTTTGTCTGTAGCTTCTCATCCTCTCACCTCCATGTCTGGAGCTTCTCATCCTCTCACCTCCATGTCTGGAGCTTCTCATCCTCTCACCTCCGTGTCTGGAGCTTCTCATCCTCTCATCACTTTGTCTGTAGCTTCTCATCCTCTCACCTCCGTGTCTGGAGCTTCTCATCCTCTCACCTCCAGGTCTGTAGCTTCTCATCCTCTCACCTCCGTGTCTGTAGCTTCTCATCCTCTCACCTCCGTGTCTGGAGCTTCTCATCCTCTCATCACTTTGTCTGTAGCTTCTCATCCTCTCACCTCCATGTCTGTAGCTTCTCATCCTCTCACCTCCGTGTCTGGAGCTTCTCATCCTCTCATCACTTTGTCTGGAGCTTCTCATCCTCTCACCTCCGTGTCTGTAGCTTCTCATCCTCTCACCTCCGTGTCTGGAGCTTCTCTCTTGCCTGTGTGATGTTTTTTTAGACATTTTGAAATGTTTTTGATTAGCGCTACTTTAAAAGCTGTGAGTCAGAATGTTTTCTTTAGGTTCTCAGATAAATAATGAAACAGCAGCAGGTAAAAAGAGGACATTGTTTAGAATGAGACCAAACTCAGTCCCTCGGTGAGAATAAAGACGTTTAAAAAGCGTTTCTCAGTTTAAGATGTGATGATTTTTTTGATGACGCCAGCAGAACACCTATCATCAACACAAATAGGTTTAATAAAGCTCCATCTAAACCCTCCCTGGTTAATGTCTGAGCCCGACACCAGCTGAGAGTCAGAGGGTGCCATCATGTTACTGAGAGCTAATTGTTTTTTTCTTTTTCAGATGCTACGTTATTGTTTTTGTGCGGGAGGGTTCAGAGAATCAAATGTAAATATGAAACATCCTGACAGATTTAGTGGAGTTATTGGCTTTTTAAATGTTTGAATAACTCCTCAAACACCTCCTGCTCTCGGCGGGCTTCGGCTTCTCAGCGCAGCTCTGGAGCTAAGTGATCGTTTGGCTAAATGAGGAGCCCCTGTCTCCACATGTTTGTGAGAGCCGTAATGACATTGTACTCTCAGCAGGCTTGTGCAACACTGCACAGGAGAATGAGGAAGACTGCTGGGCCTGCAGCATGTCGTGGTCCGGGCTCATTTCAGTCCTCCTATGGACCCATTACTCTGTTTAACACTGATGCTCGGGTACAGCCCCGTCCCAATAAAGCCCATTAGTCTGCTGCATACGGGTAATAATGTCGTGGCTCTGTTAGAGCCGTTATTAAGAAGGTGATGTCATTTGTTTACATATATGACCAAACCCAGCGATCAGTGATGGTTCAGCTCTGTCTGATGGTCAGTGGTAACATGAACATGCTAAAACGCTCAGTGACATCAGAGCTCACTGATGTGAAGATAAATGTTCTGGAATTTGTTTTTGATTGAAGCCTTGAAGACTAGAAATGCATGAGGTCAGAGGTCATTTAGTGAGCAAACCAATCCCTGTTGTCCTTAAACAAGCTATTGTTACCATGACGACGTGGTGAACTGCATTTATCCCAGATGCTGCCTTTCTGCGTGGAGTTACTGCTACTTCACACCGGCTGGTTTTGTTTCAGAACGTCTCCGCCAAACCTTGGTGGTTCACGAGATAACAAGTACGTGTATAAACAGGCGCTGGTCAACGAGCTAGACTCGTCTTCTCGTTCTTTTGAGGATCATTTATTCACTTACAGTCAGTAAGCACTCTGTTTTATATCATGTTCTGCTCAATTAAGTATTGTTTCTTTGTCTTTAAATGTAAATCGTGTTAACGTTAGCAACGTAGCTAAAGGTTTTATGTTGAAAAATAACGGATGCGCCTCGCCTGCTAGCGTCTCACTTCCTGTCTGGGCCACGTAATGTCTTTAACTCGATGAAGATCCTCATGCGGCGTCTGGAAAGAAGACTTTCTGTTTACAGTTAACTTTGCTCCACAGCCACTCCGGAGCTGGTGTGAAGGCTCTGATTGGAACCCATGGTTTTTAATCCTTGTGGAGACCGCACTGCACCGCGGCTGCATCCGGTGTGAAGTAGCCTTTAGCGCGTTCTCTCCATGTATGCGTGGGTTTCCTCCAGGTACTCCGGTTTCCCCCACAGACCACAACATCGCTTTTAAGCGTCTAATAAATGACTAAACAAACATTTATGGACCTGCAAGTCTTACCTTAACTGCCAGAACAGGACAAATTAAAAAACGTTTAGTCAGTCTATGGTTTGTCTTTTTATTTACAATTTGTCATAATTTTATTAACTGTGTAGCACCTTTCCTGCTCCATGTCAGCTTCCCTCTTTTTGCCCTCAATCACTCACATCTAGTCTCAGAAGGAGCTTCAGATGATCGACATTACCTTGAACCCATTTGGAGAATGAACTTGTCTCTCAAATATTTTGAACTGGTTTAAAATTCCAGTGACTTGAATGAGTCCCTGCTGCTCAGGACACGAGGAACCACTGCAAAGTCCTTCAGACAGTTTGAAAACTTCCTGAATGTTCATCACAACTCGCCACCAACAGTCGAAGCTGAAGTCAGAAACGGACTTTACATTCGTCAGCCTAATGAAGACCACATACATTTATCTATCTATCAGTAACTTTAAAACACTTAAGAACCATAAAACACTCTAGACGTCCATTTTCAGATCTTGTTGAGACAAAGAAAAGTTCTGTTTTCTTATTTGACTGAATCTGAGGAGAAGCCCTACCAGAGCAGCTCTGTGCCTCATGTAGCTCCGTTCAACCCTCCTCCTTCCATATTTAAACCATTAGTTTGTCTTCAGGCAGCACAGTGGCCAACAATCAGCTGGAAGTTTGAACAACACAACAACAAACGGTTTCCATCACTTCACTTGATCACAGCGAGGAAAAGAGACGCAGTGAGTTCTGCGTCCTGAATTTCTAGATGCTCTGACTCCCAACATGGCGGCTATGAGAAGCAGAGCAGAGAGGGAAAAAGCATCTATTAGGGTAGTAATTGCAGCACGATTAGCAGACGTGCTGTTTGGCATGGCTTTAGGTTTTTCAGCAGAGTTTGGAAGAAATGCAGCTACTGGAGCCTCCTGATACAATAGAGCTGCCTGGGTGGCCATACATCCTGCATGTCTTACTCCCCTTTCCCCTCTTCTTCCCTCTCTTTCCACCCACCCCCATGGGTCTCTCCCTCGATCAATCCTCCCCCTCCTCTGCCTGTCTGGACTGCGACCAGCTGGCTTCATTAGAGGCCTCTTCCGTTCCACATTGCCCGGTTTTGTCTGTTGCACATTTTTCGACTGTTTTATCTTAAGCGCTGTCCATCCGCGGACCCTCATGCATATTTTCTTGGCATTTTTGCAACCACACAACTGGCTTCTAATGAAACAATCCATGTGTCCATTGTCCAGCTTTTCTTTTTTTAATTAATCTTTGTGTCTGCCACCTCTCTTTTTGGATCCTCATTGTTTGCAATCACTGGGAGTGGACGGATTTTAAAGCTCTGACAGAGTTGGATTTGTGGGCAGCAGTTTGAACGAACATCAAAAGTCAAACACAACCTGTGCAGTTTTGAAGTTGGAGTCCTTCATCACCAGAGGAGCGTCGGAGCTCATGTTAGCGTTCTGATTATTCAGAAGACAATCAGATCAGTTTACAGTGGCATTCTTCTTTCACTAAGTTTTTAAAATCTGTTCTAAATCCACATAATCTTTTAAAAGCCTCCATTATAACTGAAAAGTCAAACAGTATTTTCTGTCACTGTGTTTCTGTTTGATGGAGCTCTCGTGTTGGATGACATCCTTCATTGATAGATGCATCAGTGACTTACTCACCCTGTTTTTTCCAGTTTGTCATTATTTGGTTTGGAGGGATAACAGGACTGGTGACTAGACCGCAGATGGTTGTGTTGATTGTTTCCTGATAGGGTAAGGTTGATACACAGATGGCACAGAGAAAACTGATGTCTTCAATGGGCAGAAAGCAGCACAGGCGAAAAGTCTCACCATAGAAGCCTTCTCTCACAGAATTCCAGCACTAACGGAGGATACTGGATAGACGCATTGGGACCTTAACTCAACCTGAACACTTGTCTTGAAATATTGAGAAGTCGACAACAGAGTGGAAACAGACCAGTTCCATCTGAACTGTACACCTCCAACTTTACTAATTCTTCTAAACAATTTTCTTGTTTCCAGTCTTCCTGAAGTTTTCCGTTGAGGAACAACTGTCACACTCTGAAGAGGGGTGAAGGCGCTGCAGCAGTTCGAATCCGGACCGGGTACCGGTTCTATCCGGACCGCACAGAGCGGCACCTCGTCACAATGCAGTTATAGAGTTTATCAAAAAATAGTCATGAAATTTGGCAACATTTAAGTGAAACGGGAGTCCTGGAGTTGAGGCTGTTACTTCGGCTGTCCACCGACCAGCAGACCAGGGTTCAGTCCCGGGCAGAGGACACGAGTTGAAGCATCTCTGGGCAAAATGCTGAACCCTCTAGTGTCCCGTGGGCACCATCCAAGATGGCCGCCTACTGCTCCTGAGAAATGAGGATGGGTCAAAAGCAGAGAAACCATTTCCTTAAGGCAGGCGTGTCCAAAGTGTGGCCCTCAGCTGCATTTTAAAAATGATATAATTTAGTTTTCCTGCAGGATTTTGATGCAGAGAGACGCTTTATAACATTTTTTAGATTTTTACTAACATGAGACCCAATAAATAAATAAAATCCAAGTAAATTAAAATCTTAATAAATGCAAAATTTTCCATTCAATCAAAAATATTCAACTTTTTTTAGACAATTGAAGAGATATTGAGATTTCCGACTTTATCTCCTGGTAAAAAAAACCACAGATCCTGACTGACTTTGACCAAAACGCAGACTTGTGAGCTCTGGTCATAAAGCCTGACTAAACCCAGCAACAGGACTGAACAAAGACCCAGATCCTGGTCTGGTTGCTGAGGATGGAACTAAATGTAGAAACCTAAAAACAGTCGACCAATCAGATCCAGTCAATCTGATGCTTTTATTAGTGAGTCAAACATAAAGATCCCTGTGTCGTATTGACAAAGACTGATCATTCAAATGCTGCATTTAGAATGAATTTTTGAGCAGAACAAAATATTTTTTGCTCGTTTCTTTTAAGAAATGTTCTAACTTTTGTGGCCCTGGAGGACTTGACACCTGGTGATTTTGGCCTCATGTTGAAAAGTTTGGACCCCCCTGGTCTAAGGGGATGAATAAAGATAAATTATTAACGTCTCCCTCTGTCAGCGAGTAAAACATGAAATCCCGTTTTGTTGGCGACCACGTTCAGCCGCTCCTGCAGCTCGTTGTTGACTCATCATCAGGGCAGGACGTGTTTCTCGTGCAGCAGCTGTTGGGATTGGGTATGAATTAGGTGGAGGTGCAGAAAACTGGACGGGTGCAGGGTGTGAAATGTCCTGGACTAAACTTTGTTCTTCTTGTCATCCCAAGTCAACACATTTCAGTTTTTATCAGACTGTAACAGCTCAACGAAAGCAGAGCTAAAACACGCAGTCACAGAAAAATATAAAGTAACTGAGAGGAACCGTTCTCTGAGTGACTGACGCCACGTTCACCTCTTTTCGTGGAATCGGCCCTAATGAAAGCTTTAAACTAAAGTCTAACCCTACTGTTTGTTTTTCTGTATTGTTGCTGCCTGGTGCAACGATTTAAGCTAATGCTTTATTTATGGTTTGTCATCATTTATTTATTTGATTATTTTGTAAATTATTTATCTATTGAATTATTAATTCTACTTCATGACTTTTCCCTGCATTATTCATGACTTAATTTGAGATTATTGCACCAAGATGCCGCATTGTTGCAGTGTTGGATCGCCTTTTCACATCAACTCAGACAAGGATATTAAATCTCTCTCAGGCTTTTTTTTTTTTTGAAGTATAAGAAGTAGAAAAATGATCCTGAAAGCCCACTATTAACATACAAACTGTTGTCCTCCCAGTTAGAGGAGGATGATTAGTCTAACGACACACACTGAATTAGCCTTTGATTTATAGTCTGAAGACAAAAGCTGTGGCAGAACTAGTCATTTATTTTATGGTGGTTACAGTAATGGGCGAGCATTAGAGAGGATTCACATTTTATTACCTGTTTGCTGCTCTGGAGTTGTAGTGCTGCTTTAAATCTGGAAACACGTTGTTCTGAGAGGAAAACTGCTGTTCTGTTGTCACAAGGTGTTTTAAATAAAGCTTATTTCTGAAGTGTGCAGTTGGTCTACACCGACACCCCGTGTCACAGGACAGCCTGTACTTCTCTAAAAACCAAAATGCTGCTGTGTGGTTTTGAGGTTGGGTTTGGGATTTAAAAGATTTTTTTCCTGTTTGGGATCTTCTTTGATTTATTTACATATGCAGATCTTTTTGCTGATCATTTCTTTGAGCCGCGGCTTAAACACACACACACACACAGAGAGGGACCGGCCGTCACCGGCGTCAGCCAGCCACGTAGATCGCCGAGTTGGCAACACTGCGTCTGCGTTCCGCCATGTTGAATTTTCAACAAAAACCAAAGCTAGCAGCTGGGCGGACCGAAAGGCGTTACCATCTCAGCCAATACACGTTGTGACGTCAAACCGGGAACAAATGCAGATCCACATTTTTAAGGTTCATTTCTTACAGATTGTTTTTCTAAATAACCAGGGAACAGAGAGTCTTCATGTTTGGCCGACATGACAGGCTGAGGGGGATCTATTAGAAACTACGAAGACCTGAAAAACATGGATTCTGACTAAACCACCCCTTTAAAAAACCCAAACAAAACAAACCCATAAACACTTCAGGTCTTCACTGCAGTGTAAAAATGACTCGGTTCTGTTTCACCTGTAGATTCTTTACAACTCCATATTCTTGACCAGCCATGTAAACAGATGATGGAGGTTTTCCAGCACAATGATGTCATGCCCACTGTCACTGAGCCCAATCCATTGCATTGTTTTTCAGTCCGCCCTGGGGAAGCTGTGGATCACCGGTCAGCAGCCAATCAGAAGGTCGATGGTTTGATCTCGGCGTCTCCACCACTTGTCAAAATGTCCTTGAACAAAAGAACCCCACAGACCACCTTGATCTGCAAACTGGGGAGTGAATGTCTGAGTGGGTGAATTTTTATTTTTTTATAAACAGGAAAAAAAAGCATTTTAAAAATGTATTCATAAAATGTTATTTAAAAAAAGATCTGCTGCAACAAACAGTCATTTTTGTCCACAGCTAGAAAAGCCTACAGTGACTTTATGAAGAAACTTAAGAGTTACTGAAACATGTTTTTCTTCTGGGATTAATACAGAATTTTGATATAACAAACGAGGTGCACATAACTGTTCCATCAGTGTGCATGCACACCAGATATCATGAGGGCGTACCAGATCCTTCTGCCCAAACGCGCCTCGTGGACCGGTGTGTCTGAGGTCCTGATTGCTCAGGAGACAGACACTTAAAAGAGTTTTACATCTTAATGTGCTCACAAGGAGCCGGGCTTGTTGACACACATGCTGCACCGCTGACTCAGCCCCCTCCCCGGAGACAAACGCATAGAGCTGTGATGTGCACCGGACATCACAGCATCATATAAAAAAACATCAGTTTATAAAAACTGGGCTCAGTTTGGAGAATCTGCTGATTCTGACCCTAAACTTGAGGTGTGCAGGGGGAAGGTTTTAAACCTGAGCTCAAACGGCAGCATAGATGAAGTCATCTGGATAGATTCTAGTCGCTTTTATTGGAGCTCTATTGCTTCGGGAATTAGCAAACTTCTCACCCTCGTCCCTGTTAGTCAAAAGCCTAATTCAGTGTAGCATCCTGCTGAGAGGAGCATCAGCTAAAGCCCTTGAAAATGTAAATATAAGAGCGTGCTGCTCAGGAGGCAAATCCATTTCCTTGCTTTTTATAGAAATGTAAATAATTGTAAGAGGCGTTGCTTTATTATCCACCTGTTCTTAAACAGGGCTCTGTATAACATAATCTCTGTATCAAAGGAGATAATATATTTTCTTTAGGACCTTGTACATGTAAAAGCTCCTTGTTTTCCTGTGTGCGTTATTGACAGTTCAATTCATATCAGCCGACATCTCCTAAGCGCTTGGTGCCGGATCAGGACTGCAGCGTTATCTGAATTGGATGTGTGAATCTAAAGGAAGCTGTCATGTTGCATTCAGAGGGAAGAGGTGTGTGCAGCAGAGTCTGATGTATGTGCTGCAGAGATAACAGTCCCATAGCGGCACACTGGTGCAACACAAATATTCCTCTTCATCACTCCGGAGCTGCCACTAGTACTTTGACACACAGGATAACAGTCTGTGTGCAGCAGCATCCTCTTAAAGCTCAGAACAGATCTGTTCACATCAGGTGTCAATCCTTTATCCATTATCATCCAAAAACTTTAGGTGACCCATAGAGGAGAACCAGCAGATCCTGACCCCTTTAGATATTAGTCCTAGTTTCTAAATACAGAGGATAAATTCTTTAATTTAGGAGAGAACGTCCTAATTATGCCTGTCTGTGTGGTGAGACACTAAATCATCAGGATCAAGTTAAACACCAGGTCAAAACTCTCAGGTGGATGTTAGTTTTTTATTCTGGACAATGTTCCATTCATACATAAAGGGGCGGGGCCTAAACTTGGTCTGCAGTCAGCCACTAGAGAGCGTTTTAGCTCCAACCTCTACATTATAATCCTGTCTAGTGTTCATGCAGGGTTGGCCTCAGCACATTGAGCTCCTGGGTTTCTGTTGTGTTGTTTACAGAGCGCATCATGCCTGACAGGTTGTTAAAGATGTTGCCAGAGCTGTAGGTGGGCCAGGATCTGAAC
>SSNR01000071.1:1487177-1497177 GCA_006937965.1 Callopanchax toddi | reverse complement strand
CGGCTCTGGGCCTGACCATCCTTCACACCCACTTCACACTAAAAGCTGATGTTCTTTGTAGAAACGCGTGTAATTTCACAAACATCTGCTTTAATGAGTCTTCCCCCACAAGTCTCTCTCAAACTTGTGATTGACTTGACTATAAAAAGTAGATGAAACTGTAAATCATGAGACGTATTGTAAAATGTACTTCTGTCTTCCCGTGCTCCATAATGAAGCAGTCATTATGATTATTTTATAGGACTGAAGTTTTTAAAAACTACAAGAATGCATTACTCTGCATAATGAACAGATGTTGTGGCAACAAGCACATACATTATGCATAAAAAATTATTTCAATTTTGATTGTAGACGCTGATTTATTGAGACAAGCCTAGCTTACAACAGTAATGGATTTAGGATGTGCTTTTGTTGTGTTATTTCCATAATTAATAATAGGAAGGCAACACATTATATATGCTTTGTATTCATAAAGATAAGAGGCTTTGAGTTCTAACAGATAAAATACTGCTTGCTGAACTTTAGAGCAGACAAAATTAATTATACATAAAACTTAAACTTGTCTAAATGACAAATAAGACACAAATTCTTCTAATGTCTTCTTGCTTTTCGTCTGCATTTTGAATCTCTGAAGAGGAGAAGAACAGATGAGATGAGATATAATAAAGGAAAGGGAAGATAATGATCACAGCATGATGTACAGTACAATCACAAAAACTCACTCTGATCTGTTTGTTATATTTATCTCTGAGATGTGGCAAAAAAATCATGAAGAAATAAAAAGTTACAGAACAGATTGATCATAATCTGTAATGGTCAAATTCAATTAGAGCCACTTGAATCCAATTTATAGATGAAAACATGAATCACAGCTTTTCACTGTTAAACTGAGAGCTTTAAATACGTGTTGCTATTTACGTCTGTCTTATATCATCATGGCCACGTTTGTAACATTTTAATCAGAAATACAGATCAGATACAATCAGGAACTCCAAGATCAACTTCCAGAGTTCGGTTTTTAAAAATAGCAAACTCAGAATTCTGTTAAGTTTAAAGGATTTCCCAAAATGTCGGACACCAGATTCCAACAAATCAAGTGAAGAAAACAAAAACCGTCACTTTGATGTTTCTTTGATTCAATGGATGTGTATCAGATAAATGATGTTCAAGCTGACTCCCTCTCCCAGTGACGGTATTTGTTGTTTCCACCACCGACTGGTTATGAATTCACTCTTTAATGAAGGTATCATTCTGATAAATTAATACCTGCGTTGTTTCTAAGCTTTTAACTTCAGCTGCACAAGTGAAGCATTCAAATCACCTGAATATTAAAGTAAGAGGCTTGAAACGGCGATGTGAATGTAAATGACGGAGCTGGGTTCCTTTTAAAGACATTAGTAAACATCTTTGTCTGGCTCCTCGCCCTCCAAGGACTGCAGAGCAGCACAGCGTGACCCTGCTGGGGACAGACGCATTTGACTGTGTCTCTGCTGGACGCTCCTTTGCAGATGTCTGCCCGGCAGAGGAGAACCGGGTGGAACAAGTCCAAGGTCTGGTACACGAGGAGCGACATGAAGTGGGTCGGCGTTTGGCTCCACACAGTAGAATTAATGATTTGAAGACACATAGTCGGTGAATAATTGATTCCAGCCCCGAGGATGGTTAGGAGCTGAGTAAAAGACTAATAAATCATTTGTGGTGCTGCCAGTTGTCACTTTGAATTATTTCTGGGTTTGTGATAAACTGCTGCACCTGCCAGCTGCCGGTCCCACAATTCCTTGGAGCAGAAAAGGGACAACTTTACCCAAACTTTGCTCTTGGCCATACAAACAGCTTCCCTTTGGCGGGCATGGAGGACAAACCAAACGATAAAATAAAAAACTATTTACTATGAAGAGCACCAACCTGTGGGAAAATATCTAGATATTTTTTGTAAATTATTCCTATAATTTTAATTAAATTCCAAATATGATCAATAAGGGGATTTTTGTTGTGTGGATTGTGAATGGACAGAATCGAGCTCGCCTCGCCTCGCCTCGCCTTCCTCCGCTTATCCGGGTCCGGGTCGCGGGGGCAGCATTCTAAGTCGGGCAGCCCAGGCCACCTTCTCCCCGGCCAAGTCCACCAGCTCCTCAGCTGGGACGCCCAGGCGTTCCCAGGCCAAACTGAAGATGTATTTCCTCCAGCTTGTCCTGGGTCGACCTGGGGGCCTCCTGCCGGCAGGACATGCCCAGAACACCTCCCGAGGGAGGCGTCCAGGAGGCATCCTTACCAGATGCCCGAACCACCTCAACTGGCTCCTTTCGATATGGAGGAGCAGCGACTCTACTCCGAGTCTCTCCCGGATGTCCGAGCTTCTTACCCTATCCCTAAGGCTGAGCCCGGCCACCCTGCGGAGGAAACTCATTTCAGCCGCTTGTATCCGCGATCTCGTTCTTTCGGTCACTACCCAAAGCTCATGACCATAGGTGAGGATTGGGACGTAGACCGACCGGTAAATCGAGAGCCTTGCTTTCTGGCTCAGCTCTCTCTTTACCACAACAGACCGGTTCAGCGTCCGCATCACTGCAGACGCTGCCCCAATCCGCCTGTCGATCTCCCGCTCCCTCCTTCCCTCACTCGTGAACAAGACCCCGAGATACTTGAACTCCTCCACTTGAGGCAGGACCTCTCTCCCGACCCGGAGTTGGCAATCCACCTTTTTCCGGTCGAGAACCATGGCCTCAGATTTGGAGGTGCTGATCCTCATCCCAGCCGCTTCACACTCGGCTGCGAACCTTCCCAGCAAGAGCTGAAGGTCAGAGCTCGATGAAGCTAGGAGGACCACATCATCCGCAAAAAGCAGAGACGCGATTCTCCTGTCACCAAACCCAACCCCCTCCACACCACGGCTGCGCCTAGAAATCCTGTCCATAAAGGTTATGAACAGGACCGGTGACAAAGGGCAGCCCTGGCGGAGTCCAACCCTCACTGGGAACAGGTCCGACTTACTGCCGGCTATGCGGACCAGACTCACACTCCTCTGGTACAGGGACTGAATGGCCCTTAACAAAAGACCATCCACCCCGTACTCCTGGAGCGCCCCCCACAGGGTGCCCCTGGGGACACGGTCATAAGCCTTCTCCAAATCCACAAAACACATGTGGATTGGTTGGGCAAACTCCCATGACCCCTCCATCACCCTAGCGAGGGTAAAGAGCTGGTCCACAGTTCCACGACCAGGACGAAAACCACATTGCTCCTCTTCAATCTGAGGTTCAACTATCGACCGGAACCTCTTCTCCAGTACCCTGGAGTAGACCTTTCCAGGGAGGCTGAGGAGTGTGATCCCCCTATAGTTGGAACACACCCTCTGGTCCCCCTTCTTAAAAATGGGAACCACCACCCCGGTTTGCCACTCCATAGGAACTGCCCCCGATGACCACGCAATGTTGCAGAGACGTGTCAGCCACGACAGACCTACAACATCCATTGCCTTGAGATACCCAGGTCGGATCTCATCCACCCCTGAGGCTCCGCCGCTGCGTAGTTGTTTGACTACCTCAGCGACTTCTGCCCCAGAGATTGGACAGTCCGTCCCCAGGTCTCCCAGCTCTGGTTCCTCCTCGGAATGCGCGTCGGTGGGATTGAGGAGCTCCTCAAAGTATTCCTTCCACCGTCCGACTATAGCCCCAGTTGACGTCAGCAGCTCCCCGTCCCCACTGTAAACAGTGTGAGCGAGTTGCTGCCTTCCTCCCCTGAGGTGCCGGATGGTTTGCCAGAACCTCTTTGGAGCCGACCGATAGTCTTTTTCCATGGCCTCGCCAAACTCCTCCCACGCCCGAGATTTTGCCTCGGCAACTGCCACTGCTGCACTTCGCTTGGCCCGCCGGTACCTGTCTGCTGCCTCTGGAGACCCACAGACCAGCCACGCCCTGTAGGCCTCCTTCTTCAGCCTGACGGCTCC
Source organism: Callopanchax toddi (assembly GCA_006937965.1). Taxonomy (NCBI): domain Eukaryota; kingdom Metazoa; phylum Chordata; class Actinopteri; order Cyprinodontiformes; family Nothobranchiidae; genus Callopanchax; species Callopanchax toddi. The sequence continues at coordinate 1,493,231 of SSNR01000071.1, read as the reverse complement.
CCTAACCTCTGGTGTCCACCAGCGGGTACGGGGGTTACCGCCACGACTGGCACCGGCTACCTTGCGACCACAGCTAGCAACAGCCGCCTCAACAATCGCAGAGCGGAACAAGGCCCATTCGGACTCAATGTCCCCCACTGCTCTCGGGACGCGGTCGAAGCTCTGCCGGAGGTGGGAGTTGAAGACCATCTTGACAGGCTCTTCTGCCAGGCGTTCCCAGCAGACCCTCACTATACGTTTGGGTCTACCAGGTCTGCGCGGCATCTTCCCCTGCCATCTGATCCAGCTCACCACCAGGTGGTGATCAGTTGACAGCTCCGCTCCTCTCTTCACCCGAGTGTCCAAAACATACGGTCTCAGGTCAGATGATACAACTATAAAGTCAATCATTGACCTGTAACCTAGGCTGCCCTGGTACCAGGTGTACCGATGGGCATCCTTATGTTCGAACATGGTGTTCGTTATGGCCAAACTGCGACTTGCACAGAAGTCCAATAACAGAACACCACTCGGGTTCAGATTGGGCGGGCCGTTCCTCCCAATCACGCCCCTCCAGGTCACGCTGTCATTGCCCACGTGAGCGTTGAAGTCCCCCAGCAGGACTATGGAGTCCCCAGTAGGAGCGCTATCCAGCACTCGTCCCAGAGACTCCAAAAAGGGTGGGTACTCTGAACTGCTATTTGGTGCATAAGCACAAACAACAGACAGGACCCGTTCCCCAACCCGAAGGCGTAGGGAAGCTGCCCTTTCGTCCCCCGGGGTAAACCCCAACATACAGGCAGAGAGTCTTGGGGCTAACAAAAAGCCCACCCCAGCCCTCCGCCTCTCACCCGGATCAACTCCAGCAAAGAAAAGTGTCCAACCCCTCTCCAGGACTCGGTTTCCAGAGCCAACGTTATGTGTCGAGGTGAGCCCGACTATATCTAGCCGGTATCGCTCAGCCTCTTCCACAAGCTCCAGCTCCTTCCCCCCAGAGAGGTGACGTTCCATGTCCCGATAGCCAGTTTTCCCGTCCGGGGATCGGATCGCCAAAGCTCCCGCCTCGGTCTGCCACCCGATCCACAATGCACCGGACCCTTCACTCTCCTCCTGCAGGTGGTGGGCCCACAGTTGGATGAGCCCATGTCTCCGGTTCGGGCTGGGCCCGGCCGGGCCCCATGGGCGAAAGCCCGGCCACCAGGCGCTCGTCCACGGGCCCCAACCCCAGGCCTGGCTCCAGGGTGAGACCCCGGTAACCCTCCGGGCCGGGTACTCAGACTCTTTGGTTGTATCTCCATGAAGGGTCTTCTGAACCGTTCTTTGTCTCACCCCTCCCCTAGGACCAATTTGCCATGGGTGACCCTACCAGGGGCACAAGTGCCCCAGACAACATAGCTCCTAGGATCGTTAGGGCACTCAAACTCCTCCACCACGATAAGGTGACGGTTCAGGGAGGAGTGACGGTAATCGAGCTCATCGGAGCAAATTTCATTTAAAACAACTCAAACAGGACGGTCTCTCAGCTTCAAGGAGTATTATTCTGTTTTCATACTCTGAAATCTGACTCTAAAGTACTTTATCTCAAAAAAATGTTTGTACCAAAATAAAACTGTATTTTTTTCTTGGATTTAGATTGGTCTGAACCTGTCTTTCGTAAGAGAACGATTCACGAAACAAAAATGGAGTTCTCACAAAACAAAACCCAACCCAGGGGCAGCAACGATCGCTGAGCAGACTTGGTGTGTTAGGAGTTCAGACGCCTTTGGTTTGACATTTGTGTCACTGAGACGGAGATCAACATCCACGTGTTCTGCCTCGCCATCTCCTACAAAACTTGGCTCCATATCCTCCAACGTCGACCTCAGAACTGTGGTGCTCACAAGGCGTCCCTATCGACGCCGACAGGCAGAGTCGAGGTGTTCCGACACCCACTGCAGGAGCTGGTGTGATCTGGGCAGACGACGTGTTTGAAGGAGAAGAGACCGACTGAAGTGGAGGGTAGAAGTCGGGGGCCTGGACCAGTCTACTCAGACCCTCGCCTGGAACCAACTGAAGAAAGACAGCGATGCAGGAGGGGAAATCGATTAAATCTAGCCGGGTTAGCCGATCTGCGCCGCGGCGCAGGAACTCAATGGCTCCGCCTCCTGCCCACGCGGCTTTGTGAGGGTGATGCTGATTACATCCACCGGTACCCGGGGTGTTCTTGCACAACAACAGGTGGTGCCGCTTCGTGCAGAGAATGTGGAGCGGAATCCGGACCTGGAGTATGCAGTTACCCCTCTCAGTATGACTGGTGGAGGTCTGACTCAAGTGGCACACTCTCGAGTGGGGGAGCTTATCGGCAGGCCCCTAGTCCAGCTGATGCTCTTCGTCATCATTGCGTTGGATCTGCAAACACTTGCATTGGAATGGCCCACCAGCTTTCCCATAGTTCCCAAGTCTGACGGAAGCATCATAATCAATGCTGCTAGGTGGGCTCTATGGATTGACCTGGTACGATCTGGAAAAGTTCATCCCGAGCCACGCGTGTCCGTTAACTCAACAGAACAAGCTCACACCCTGGTCACTGGGTGGCGCCACTGACAGACCTGAGAACCGGTCAGCACTGCACGAATCGTGGTCCCATTCCGCTGGCTGTTATGGAAGCGATCCTATCATATCTGTAGCAGCACCTCAAGGCGCAAGGAGGCGGGGAGCAGTGGTGAATATGCTGGGGATGGTCATCATCACGTCTGCAGGTAACATCACCGGAGATCGGCTGCAGAAAGCGATTCAAGCAGCCGTCAGAGGGACCATGCTCGAAAACATCGATTTCACCAGAGACATGGTGAAGTACGGGGGGATTTCTCACCATGTATTGGACACACATGCTGCTGGTTGGTCAAAACTACCAGATGTTATTTGATATGCTGAGCTCAAAAAAATTAGCAAACTTACTGCGGGATCAGATTATTAGCTTCAGGTACTGACTGAACTAACTGAATGAGAATAACTGCATCAGTGGCTCCAACACCGATGTACAAATAAACAAGTACAACAATAGTATATCCACCTTGACAATTTAGACATGACTCCACATTGTTTTTGACCCTTCAAATCTTTTCCATGTTGGTGTTTATGGGACTAATAAACTTGTATTGAACACTTTCCTACTTAAAGTCACACCATCCCTTATGGTTTAGTATTAGGACATGTCTACAAGTTTAAATGTCTGGGAATCTTTACAGGAAGTAGAAGGAACATTTACATGAGCTGTTGTTTCTTGTTCTGTTGGTTTTGACTGCCTGACAGCTGGCTGAGGATTGATTGAACTGCTTTAGGAGGCTTCTGTAATAAAAACGTGATAATGTGCAAAATAAATAAATAAACCCACCTCTGTCACCTCCTCACACACCTGACAGAAATAAAGCGATTAACACATCTTCTGTCTTTATTTGAATTCAGCAGCTTGACTATGGTGCCATTATGTGCCGTCTCTCTCGGAGTGTAAGGACGTGCTTTTAATGCAGCAACACATTTCATCCATTAACATATGTGGGACTCGTCAAAAATGCAAGTGTTTTGTCACGTGTTTGATGCAAAATGCACAACATCTTTATAAATAAAGAACATCTTTATTCTGAGACAAGCAGCTCCTTCATAACAATCTGAGAACTAAAAGTAAAACGTTCTTTATTCACAACCAGTTATTACATCTGTCTGATGGAAATACTAATGGATCAAATAAATACTATGCTTTTACTTGTTAGACTTTAACATGGTCTACTTTACTGTACGTACACACACACACACACACACACACACACACACACACACACACACACACACACACTTTTTATTAAACTGATCTGCTACTGATGATGATGTAATTCAGCCTCCTAATACTTCAGCCTTGGTTTGATGTGCATTTATAATTTTACAAAGTTATTTGGAATTTTTAGGACCTGATAAACATAAAGATCTATATCATGAACAATTAACGCTTCAGAAGGAAATCCAGTCCTAATTTAAAGTGATAATATGCAACTTTTTCATATTTTAAATCTTCTCCTTGAGCCAGTCTGTGCTAATCTGACTCTTTACAGAGTTAATGAAAAGTCACTTAGCCCCATCTGGTGGTCAGATCCAGAATACCACGATTGAAAGATCTCCATCTCCGTCACGGTACCCAGGAAGTCACGTGTCTCACGGGGGTTAGGCTAACCCAAAGTGGCTAGCTGTTATGCTAGCTCTGGAGTGTTTTTAGCTCATGATTCCTGATTTTTCCCATCTCTCCCTGCTTGAACACAGCTGATTTCTTTGAAGGAGTAAATAACCGCTCCTGTAGAAAGCTATGAAGGCTGAGGAGACATTTCAACAGGTAGATTTAGGCGTTTAGAAGCTGAAACAATATGCTAACTTGTGTAATGCAGTGATTTAAAACGGACACCAGAGGGAGCCCAAAACAAGCAAAACTGCATCTTATCACTTTAAATATTTCTACACGAAAAATTGAACTGTGAAATTAAAGTTTCAAGAGTCCTAAAGAAGAGATGGATGGACTTAATGTTTTGTTACATATATCAGCAGATTCCAACATAATTAAAATAAAGAAATAAATAAATGTTTAAATAATAATTAAGCTAGGTTTAGCTAGCTATTTAACACAAACCTGTCTCAGAGCTCTCACCCCTCCCATCAGGGATAATCCTTATGCCCCGCCTCCCCCGGACATGGGACCGCTCATTACCACAGAAACAATAGAGAGCTAAACACCAGCTGTTGAAGCGCTATGCTAACGTTCCCCCTGGTTTCTCCTCTTTCTACGTCCAAACGTTTTTAGCTTCCTGCAGCTGAAAAGCTGTTTTTCTTTTTGGGACTCTGGTATTTTTTCCTAAAACTGAAGCGCTAACAGCTGTTTCTGTCCTTCTCTCACTTCCTGGATGTTCTGCTGAAAAATGCTCCAGCAGCATTAATGGAGGATCCAAGCAGAGAGGAAGTGAGGCGCTTCAGTGAGACAGACAGCCGGATTGTCCAATAGCTGCTTTAGTCTGAAGCGTCTGATTGGCTGAGGTTTTTAGAGAGCTGAGAGGGAACCGTCTTATTGATTGTTGCATTTTTTAAAATCACCACAATGTATTTATATCTATGTTAGAACGTTGTTAAGAGGCATGAAAAAAGAATGTTTTAAGCTACATTGTTTACCTAATTCATCTTTAACGAGATAACTTCAAAATAAAATTTTCTGTTCTTCTGAATTAACAAGATAACAGCCTAAAGTGATTGAGGCCCTTTGCAGCTGTCTATTGTTAATAATCTGATTGTTTCCTGTGTCACCACGTAGTCAGACTGAACCTGGAGCATCCCATGTTTAGTCAGCTGATCCTGGAGAAACTCAGCCACGTCCAGAAGAGCCAGAGGTTTGAGTCCGAACAGGAGCCTCAGGTGTCTGCTCTGATTGACAAACTACGTAAAAATAATCCCATCTACAGAGTTCATAGACGAGATCATTTCCAGTTTCTTAATCCATAAAGAAGTAAAAGTGAAATAAACTAAACAAACGGGACATGTTTGAGCTCCCTTTAGCCACAGAACACACGGGTTCTTTAATAGGCTGTTGTCTCCTTAACTCAGAAGAACAGAGGCTTTATTTTTCTCAGGAGAGTTCAGTAAGCTTCCATAGTTTCCATGTGAATACCTGAGTTTCCTTCACATGTGAACTTTACGTTTTTATTCAAGTATTCACATGTAAAAACGTTAATTTAACATGTGAAACATGGTCTGCAGATCTTCATGACTTTGGGACATTTTCAACATGTTCGTGTGACTTGATGTTGTCCACATCCTGTAGGCTCAGACAGAAAAACATTTAAATCCGTGTGTTTCTTTATGAAGGTTGGGACTAATTTAAGACCGTTGTTGTTTGATTTACTAACAGATGTAAAAACGAAAGGCGAGCATCAGCGACCCCCGAGCCCCACTCAGACCCGGCGACCCCCGAGCCCCACTCAGACCCGGCGACCCCCGAGCCCCACTCAGACCCGGCGACCCCCGAGCCCCACTCAGACCCGGCGACCCCCGAGCCCCACTCAGACC